>PVJL010002326.1:0-204537 GCA_004026885.1 Lyroderma lyra
AAAGAAAGAAAGAAAGAAAGAAAGAAAGAAAGAAAGAAAGAAAGAAAGAAAGAAAGAAAGAAAGAAAGAAAGAAAGAAAGAGAAAGAAAGAAAAAGAAAGAAAGAAAGAAAGAAAGAAAGAAAAGAAAGAAAAGAAAGAAAAGAAAGAAAAGAAAGAAAAGAAAGAAAAGAAAAGAAAGAAAAAGAAAGAGAGAGAGGGAGGGAGGGAGGGAGGGAGGGAAGGAAGAAAGAGAGAGAGAGAGAGAGGAGAGAGAGAGAGAGAGAGAGAGAGAGAGAGAGAAAGAGAGAAAGAGAGAAAGAGAGAAAGAGAGAAAGAGAGAAAGAGAGAAAGAAAAGAAAGAAAAGAAAGAAAGAAAGAAAGAAAGAAAGAAAGAAAGAAAGAAAGAAAGAAAGAAAGAAAAAGAAAGAAAGGGAAAGAAAAGAAAGAAAGAATTCTGCCTGGTCTTAGGAACTCTGAGCTGATGTTATGGATGGAATGAAGGAAAGAGCCTCCAGTTTTCTATTTTCTTGGTTGGTTTACCTAATGACTTGGACAAAGTTCAATAGGGACTCCCAGGGAAGACCTGGGGAATACTCCAGGTGATTATATACCATAGATCTGCATCCATATTCATCTATTCTTGTGTGTTTAGAAGTCACCTTGATTTTCTTCTGAGTACAATAATTATGATAATAATAAAAACATAGTCTGACCCACCTGAGGTTTCTTTAATTTTACTTAAAATTTCGGAGAAAATCTTTATTTTTGAGCTTGAGGAAAATGTTTTCCTGGTCATATTTCCTCTCCCATTAAAACATATTTATTCTACTATGAATTATATCACCCATTTCATCACCATTACTATTATTTTCACATTGTCAATCATAAAACATTTCCAAAAGCTATATTTTTGGGGGGTAGGGGGTCTCTTGCTCATTATTGGACCCCTGCTGCCTAGAACAATAGAACAATATCTGGTAGGCACATGGTAGACATCCCATAAATATTTGTTGAATTAAATACAATGTCTTCTTTTAAAGCAGTGCTAGTTTCTGGTATCTTGTTGATACTTTGAAGTTCCTGTTTTGGCAGGGAATAAGAAAACAACTAGACAATTACGAGCTTGGCTAGACAACTGAAAACTGATTACTTCTCCATGTCTCAATGCAGCCCAAGCTATTTCTCAGGCATCCCAAGTCTGGTTGTCATTTTGCTCAAAAATGCATGTGCTCTTTGTGTGCAGAGGGATATTTATCTGAACTGGTATCTTTTCTTTTTGTTCTGTGACTAGGAGCCAAAGCATGTTAAAGACTGGAAGAAATTTAGCAACTGTTTAACACCTGCAGGCAAAAGAGTTCATAAGTGCGGGAAATAAAAACGTCAGTTCTGGGGTCACTCTTTCTCCTTTACCCTCCCTGTTCATTGCCAGAGGGTGCTGTGGTTAGTTTACAAGTGGAATTTGTCTAGGTAGACCTGACACATTACACGATTTCCACTGTGTATGACTCGGCAACAGGGAGCTATGACTGATCACTTTCTATTTAGCTTAGGAGAATGTTCCATTTGTCATTTGCAATAAATACTTTCAGTGGCTTTCCTCCGGAAGTTTATTCTGCAGATGAGCAATAAGAAGTATGACAGACTTGAGGAGAGTATTGCCAGCAAGAATTACCCAAACTATATCCTCTGGGGACTGAACATAAGCTCATGTCTGCAAGAAATAGAATCCTGGGGAGATGGGTCTACGGAGAGTTCCATAAACCACATGAGAGGATTGAGTATAGTAACAGTTGGTGGGAAAATACAACCATTCTACTGAGTTTACGTATGTAGATTCTTTCATTTAGAATGTGCCTAAGAGCTGTTTCTGTTTTGCAGAAGGCCTTATGAAGAGGTAAGTGGACAAAAGAAAAACTAATCTTAAAAAGCCAGTTCCCAAGCACAGTATCTATGTAGTTGTAAGAATTATAACTCAATTATTATTCTGTTAGCTATACAAAGATAAAACCTTCAAGATTTGACTAATTTGGATACCTTAAGGAAATTGTAGTTGTTGAATTACTATAGAATGCACCAGCTGAGATTTTGCTTGCTATAGAAATAAGTGTGGAAGTGTGAGGCACTCAAAATGATGAGAAGCAAAGTTAAAATTTGTCTATCTTTTTCTGTTACTCATGTCTGATGTTTGCTCAAGAAATTCATTCCAACCAACAATGGACCCAGGCATATTACAATAGGTCCAGTTAGTCCTTAAGGCTTTTTTTTTCCATAGCATGACCCAAGAATCTTCATTTTTATATTTTATTATATTTTTGCTTCTAACAATTGTAACTGCAGAACAACACACATGTAGTAAAGTGGTGGTCAGTACATTTTACACATGTATTGTTTGCACTATACATAACCCAGAAAATTCCCTCATGCTCCTCCTAGTTATTACCCCTGAAACGGGAACCACTATTTTTACTTCCTTCATGGAAGATTAATTTTGCTTATTCCTTCATCTGCATTTTAATAAAAAACCTAAGGCATTCTTATATACATAGAAGTTTGAGAAACTGACTTGAGTTTTTGAACATAAAACAAAATAGAAATCTCTGATCCAGGTTTTTTAAATAAAACAAAGCACAAAATCCATGTGTTTAGATTGATCTATAGTGTGACGATTACAAGTCAGTATTTTCAATTTCATCATAAAAGCTCTGCAAGGAAATAAAATACAGCTTTGTGCCTGGACTAATATTGATGCCAAATTTTAGAGGCTCACCTGAAGCCAGACACCTACAAATTCCTATTATCATAAATTGACCACGATGCTTCCTGGATTCAAAGTGCACCTTCATTTGCATGGGTAGGAAGTTCAGGTTCAGGTCAATTTTTTCCATTAGCTGTGGTAGATTTTCCTTACACATTCTAAATCTGTCATTTTTCACTCTTGTGGGTAAACTTTATGGTATGCAGTACTATGATTTTAATATTAAATGCAATTTTACCAAGTTGTAGGAGGTGGTATACCTTTCAATGAATCCAAATAAAGCTGTAAATATTAAGATGGGAACTCTCCATATCCACTTTTTATGATTTCAAATTTTTATTTTAGGTTAAGTAATACATGGTATTTTGCTATTCTTTGGCCATCTTTACCTGTCCTTTCAGCAATATCTTATACCATACGATTCTTCCAGAACACTGTCAACAGTCCCTTTGGTTTTCCTGGACCAATTTTTGATGACCTGTTTACCTGATCATCTCTTCATCTCTTCTGAGAGAGTAGTGACTACTCAATGCATTGAAATCTTCCCTTGAACTTATGAGAACATCACTCTAAATCAACGTTTTCTAATTAAATGGACATTTGAACAAGGCTACATTAAGTTTCTTTCATCTCCCACTGTGGGTTACAATGGACCCAGCCACTCTCAGGAATGTCTGAGTGGTCATGATGTTCGGTAGTGTTTGTCAGTAAGTGATTATCCAAAACTTTTCATTGCCTGTAGTCCCCATTACCATATTCTAGAAAGAAGGCACAGCTGCCATGCCTCTCAGTGGCTAAAGTTAGTAAGATTTCATCAAATCACAGAGAAGTTCACCCTTATTCTGATGACCCCAACATAATCTTGGTGATAGATGCAAATGATCAAGTCAGGCCATGGAATATGTGCTGTCATAATGACAGAGAGAAAATTTGCACCAACAATCTACATTTTATTCTCACCAATTAAATTCTGTAAAGCAAAACTATGGCTTATGAAAGAGAAAATTACTAATGTTATAATCCATATTAGATATTCATATGGGTTACCCAGATATCTATATAGATATTTGTTTTCTTCTGAAAAGTGTTATTTACAGTATGACAAACAAAGTAAATTTGTATTACTTTTAATTACACCAGCTTTTTGTACAATAGTAGTAGGATAAAATGAGGCCAATTAATATCAACAACTTTTCCTAGAAACTAAATTTGAGTTTATATTTTCAAATATAAAAGTAATACAGGTGCATTAGAAAATACAAATAATAGAGAAAAGTAGAAAGAAGGAAAAAAGCACCAGTAGTCACCCATCCATGAACAACAGCCATTCCATTGCCATCTATTTCCTTCTAGGCTGTTCCTGCCTGCAATTTTGATCACTTTGTAATCTACTTAACTTCATTTACTATTTTATCATGATACTCTGTTACTGAGACACTTCATAAACACAATTTTTAACAATTACATATTTTATTGTGTGAATATAGTTTAAGTGACCACTTGGCTAATGTTGAGTGATTTAGCCTGTTTCAATTTTGTCATTGCTGTAAGTAACACTATGATGAATACCTTTGTTCATAAGACCTTTACATTTCTGATTATTTCCTTAGGATAGATACTGTGAAGAATTAATGCAGGTCAAAGGGAATGATCATTTTAAGGGTACGTACTATGAATTTCCCCCAAAGAATTACACTAAATAACATGTCTGTGAGCAGTGCATCCTTTCTATTTCTTTTATTGATTCAACCCTTAAAACCCAACCTTAGCAAGTTCCTGTCCAAAATCCTTAAACATGAAATTCGTCATGTCTTCCTTAATATCCAGTCTCGTCTCATGAAGAAACTAGATGAGGAATAAAAGAAGGATGATGGAAGGGAGGGAGGGAGGGAGGGAGGGAGGGGGAAGAGGAGGAAAAATAGACAGAAATGGAACACGGCATGCGGGAAGCAGGACTTTCATAAAATGAAATCGGTGAAGTTTCTCCCATCCAAAGGATAGCCTTTACACTACCAGCTTCTCTGGGCTAGGGAGTGACTTACACATAACATGGGTTCCAAATCCTCCTTCCTAAACAGCGCTCTTCAAGATGCTAAGCTTATGAAAAAAGAAATCAGTTTAAAATTAGTCTTCTTTCTCTTTTTGCCAGGCCACCTGAGTTTTCACACACATCATCTCATTTGATTCTTCAGTCCATTCTTGTGAAATAGATAATATTACTACCCCAAACTTACAAATAAGAAAACAAACTCAGAGAGGTTAAGTGTCTTCTCCTGTGTCAACTAGTAAAGTGGTAGGGCTAGGTCACATGTTTTGTGACTCTAATTTTACTCTGCTCCAAGTTTTCCGTGGCTTGTTGATTTCTATTATCTTATATGACTTCTCGTGGCGGTATTGCCTTGGCATTCTTGGATTTTTGCCTGGGCTTTGCTTCTTTCGTCTGGGCTTCTTGCCTAGTTCGTTTAAGCTGCTACTGCCCATATCTCAACCTGTCAGTTTGCCGACTTTGTGTTATTGAATCCTGTGTTCATTTAAAACTTCCTTTTGATGCATTTTAAATAACAAGGAAAATTTATTAGAATATCTAGTGGGGATATTTCCCCTTAAATATAACTGACTTCCTGTATATTTAAAGGTCTAACTTATTCCTCTGCTAGTAGTCTCTTGTGTACCCACGTCACCATGCTGGGTACAGGGAGCAATTGTTCTTCGGGTAAGTTCCCCACGTGGATCCAGTTGCTACACAATTGTGGAAACCCTGCTAATTGTTCATCATCCTCATGTCTTATCTTCCTGGACACACAGACTACATTTGCCATATGACTGAATCGTGGCCACTGGAATGTAAATAAAAGTCCAAGTGTCACTTGTAGGCCTGGAAAAGTCCTACACGTGCAACCAAAATCCTCTACACTCATTCTCCTTTCACTGGCTTGAAGCAGACTTTTGAAGCCACACACTAAAGATGGCAGAGACACAGAAAGAACCTAGGTTCCTGAATCACTGCTATTTTCTATAAGCAACAGAGCTAGCCAATCAACACGGAATACCCATTTAGGATTTTATATGAGCAAGAACTACTCTTTCTTGTTTGTCCCAATATACATCTGGGAGTTTACATGGATATGTTTCACCAGTTAGCCTACTCCAACCAGCATAGCCATGACTATCTCTGCATAAGAGATGTTTATGAGTTGCTAATTAAGGAGTACCTCTTTGGTGTTGTGGTTTGACTATAAATTAAAGACATCCATTTTTAAAGGAATTTTTCAAAAAGACTTTGTGTATGTGATTGTGCATATTTGTGTATGTGTGTCAAATATGTTTTAGGATCTAAACTGGAACTCTTACAGTTCCTGCAGTCTTTTAATCTATAAAATAAAGCCCTGTATTGCTGCTTTGCATTTTAAAATGGCATGTAGTTGCATTGTATTTAACCGAATATCCCAAGGATAGAAGGGGGCAGAGCCTTATAAGAATAGTCTCATAACCTAGTCCATAGAAGCATTCCCATGATAATGCCAACAATCTCCAAGGAAACTCATGTGGCCACCCACTAGGTAGGTCTGTTAAGACAGAAGGGCCTTGCTCTTCCTATTTTAACTACCTGCTGCGAAGTGTAATGAACCTGACAGGTTGTTAAGATGTGATGAAGGATTATGAAGAGACCTTGAACACACAATGCAATATATAGATGATATATTACAGAAATGGGCACTGGAAACCTATACAGTTTTACTAACTAATGTCACCTTGATAAATTTAATCTAAAAAAATCCTTTTGTGTCTGTTTTCTCATCTGTAAAATGGAAATAATAATAATGAGCTACCTCATAGTGTATTGTGGAGTATCTGTAAAGTGATTAGAACTGTGGCTGGCATGTAGAAAGTATTCAACAAATATTAATGACTCATGGCCATTGTATCGGATAGTTTGCAAAAAGTGGCTTATCCCAGGATTGAATAACTTTATGAGTAGCACCTCTTTAAGACAGAACTCAGAAACTTGCTTTAACTAGCCCCCTTGAAGTTAGGCATGTGATAAAGACATGCAAGACTTTGATTCCAAGGAGAACAATGTGAAGACTCAGGCACCATGTGGAATTCACTTTTTGATGAGTATGGACGATGGAAGGCACTTGCTTTTAAACAGTAATGGAGTTTCTGGTGTTTAATGTCCAGTTTCGGCCGTACCCAGCATGTGTCTGTGAGCAGAGATGGCAACGAGGTCTTTGCTGGAGCAGCCCCCTCTCGGTAGGGTTGGCATTTTAGCTGGCAGGACCCTGGAAGCCCAACTACACAGCCCTCTAGGAGACTCTGGACTGTGCAGAACACCCAGTAATGACTTACCGTTTAAACTAAATACAGTGGAACCCATGGTTCGCAATTAAAAATCCTGGCTGTTACTCTATTGGGAAACAGATACATCAATATATGTTCGTTTTTAAATGGTTGCCGTTGCCGCTAAAACAAATTGCTACACCAGAAAATGGCCTGTCGGCTCTGACTTTCTCTGCTTTGTATCCCTGGTGGCTGCAGTTCCGGCGTCTCTACTTCCCAGACTCCCTGGCTAGGTGGCTGAAGACTCTGGCAAGAAATGTAAGGTGGCAGAAAGGGACGTGCCACTTCTCTTTTCCTTTTCTGTTTCTGACAGTGTCCTGGGCAGTCGCAGCAACAGGAAGTGCATGTGGGCTCCACACTTCCTGCTCCAGAAACATCGTTTCAGAGGTGGCAACAGCAGTGGAATCTCTGGCAGCCTTTGTTCTATTTCTGCAGGAGGCTGTGCTGGGGCTGGTGACCACAGTCTCCTGAGCTCCTGGCTTTCTGTAGGGTAGTGACTGTTGTGGTCCAGTGGCCCTACACCATGGTGGGTGCTCTGGTAATCTTAGCCATCGTGCACGTGGGCTCTGGGTAACAGCATTGTCCCCATTACTCCCGTACTCGGTCTCTGGGTAACTGTATCACCTGCTTTTGCCGTCTCCAGATTTTCCAACACCTTGTAACCAACTCCCTGTATTAGGTCCCCTCTGTTTAAAATACCTCCAGGGGTTTCTGTTTCCATGACTGAAACATGAACAAAAGGATACAAATATTTTTTTTCTGCATTCTTGGCACCTTTAATATTTGTGATTGTAGTACTTCCTTAAGGGAAATCTGGTTTTTAGTTTTTAAACAAAAATCTTTGCAGCCAAAAGCTTTTCTGAACGAAGGGGCTTATTGAGCGGCATGCTATCCAGAAAAAGACCAGGTCCTGGGTCATGCAATCTAAACCACTGCCGGTAGGGCTAGGTAGGGGAGACAACGTTACTCCATCCTGGAGCTGATGGTTCTTTTATACATTGGAGAATAAAGATGGAAGTTGTTTTGAGAGAATTTACGTTGGACACAGATAAAGGGGGTGGGAGAAGATTAAGTGGGGTTAGTTTGTGGTCCATGGTTTATAAGGAAGAAGTGTTTGCTCTTTTGGATTGGTTATGGGCAAACTGTCTGGAAAGATCATGGGTAAGCAAGGTGCAGTGGCACCTGGGGGTGGGCTGTTCTCTCTAGGTTCTAGGTAAACACAGAAATAGCCACTTGGGAGTTAATTCCAAGTTTCAACTTAACTCAGGTATGTAGGCAGACTTTTGTTGGTCTCACCCTGCACCGGTTAACTGATGAACCTCTCTTGTCTCTTCCTTCCACCCCTTTCCCCAGTTTTCTGTAATTTAATTTAGGACAGCTCAGAATTTTCTCCTTATAAAAATGGTCATTGAATAAACATCAATTAGAGTGCTAATCCTATACCATGTATATAACTCATGTATAATTCATATGATATGAATTATAAAGTTTATAAGGGCTTGGATTTCATCAGATAATGAGGGCTGCCAAGGCTCACAACTCGGCTTTGATAGTTGCCTGCTGAGTGAGCTTGAGCAAGTCTATTTCTCTCTACCTGTTTCCTCAACTATAAAAATGGAAATAACTTTTATGCTCAGCTGCATGACTGCTCTGACAACTAATCCCTTGGCAGTACATGTAGAGTGCTCAGGATAGTGCCTCGCCCACAACCATCACTTAGTAAAATGGGAGGCGTGTTGTTATTGTTACAGCTATTGTTATTATGCTGATTTTTCATGCAGTAAAAACAAGAAAAAATCTTAAAATAATCCAAGTGATGAATGAATTATCTTAAACCTAAAGTAAAAATAGTTTTTGAAAAAATCTTTGGAAAAAACCTTTAAATGAAAACAGTTCTATTAGCATTGTATGTTTGTTAATGTTACTCCCTATAATGCTCCCCTTAGAGTGATCTAAACACTTAGAAAACTCGAATAGTCAATAATCAAGAGAGTGGCAGGAATCAAAAAAAATCTATCTAAATTAGATGCATTCCGTGTCCTCTCCCAAATTCATATTCCTACAAAAAGGAATGCGTAAAAAGAGCGTAAGTATATCTCAAAATTATTCTCATTAGTCCTTCATGATTTATTTTATGGTTTATTTTTGGTATGAAGACAAATGCCTCTTTTCTCTGGTCTGGTAAGAGCGCATCCAACTACAACAAATATACTTAACTATGCACCTACTATGTACCCGGCCTTATTCAGAGCACTGCAAATAAGGGAGGTAGTCTCTGTTCTCATAAAGCTACAGTCTAATGTCATTTTTTAAAAAGGGATCTAATGCTATTGTATAAATTGCTGGTATTCTCTATGTTATCTGTTAACGTATAATTAAATTAAAATTGGCATTTTAAAGTTTAAATTACAGTAACATAAATATTAAATTCTGGAATCAGAAATACAATTAGCTCTCTTTATATATGTTTTTATTTATTTTTAAAAAAATGTATCCAAAGCTTACACTCTGTGCTAGAAAATGTGAGATTTTAGTCCAGATAGTAATTATTTTTTTCAGAGGTATTTCTTTTATGTAAAATTAGAAAATAGAATTCTATTGTCTTTTCAGATCTTACTGAGCAGTTTTAATAAGTGGTTTTTGGTTTTTTGCCAGAATTTTAAATATATTGCTGTAAACTTTAGGCCGATGGAGCATAAGAAAAGTCCTAAACAATTTATACTAAAAAATTTTCAAGGAAAAACATTATTACCACATAGAGTTTTTTCATGATGAAAGTATATTTCAGATGTTTTACTATACATAGCTGTGGTTTCTTTACAGACCTGGATAAGCAAATTATTGATAAATTCATCTCTAAGAACTGGTTAGAAGTGTAATTAATAAAAGGCCCCTATTTCCAACATGTCTACCATACTGTTACATGTAGTATCTAATAAAGCAATATGTCTTGAATAATCACAGCTATGTAATATCACAATCATTGTGAAATGGGCATCAACTTTATTAAATTAACAAAAATTTATCTAACCCTCATAATCTGATAGGAAAAACTGTGTATTTTTTTATTTTATACAATTGGCTAAAAGGAGTTACTTAAACATGAATTATTTATCAATTGCTTACTTAATAGAGCACTTTGTTTCAATTTATTTAACCTTAGTAAGAATCAATGGATTGAGTATTATTATCCTGATTTTAAAGTTGAGGAAACTGAGACACAGAGTTAAGTAACTTGCTCAAGGTTCACAGACACAATAAGAAGTAGAGTAAGGGCTCATACCCAGTGTAATGTGGTTCAAGATCCTTTTCTTGGCCCTCATACCATACTCCCATATACAAATTGGCTCCTTCCCCAAACAATTTGCTGCTGTCCCTTATTTGAGAAAACACATTTTTTTCTTCCATTTTTTTTTTAATCCTAAGAAAAATGTTCACAACTAAGTCTTGCTTTTCTGTCTCATATCAAGTAATAATGGTTCTAGTATTCTAAACATTGATTTAGATGCCCATTTTAACTCTAGTTCTTTGGAAGCACTTATCATTATAATGCCTATGCACTCAGACATATATATGAGACATGCTAAAAAAGAGAGATAAATTTCCCCCTGGTCTCTGTTACATTTTAATCGTGTGAAGAATGCAGAAGACAGAAAATAGAGCAAGGCAAGGAATTGTGAGAGGCTTCTTTGATATTTTGTGGCTGAATCACCAGACAAGCACTCAGACATTGGCTATCCTGGCTTAGATCTCTGAATCTTGGACCAAAAAGACAGAGGAGGTGGTGACAGTGAGGTACCATAGTATAAACCCTGAAATATACATCTATCCATGCATTCTCACAGATTCACAGTGGAGGACTATGGTAAATGTTGAAGTATTTTAATTAGGTTTCCTTGTACTTGCAGTAATAGCTGTCCATGGATAAGGACACGCAGTGAGTCTGCCTTATAATGAATCCAGAGTATAGAACATTTACAGCACTGTTAGAGCAAGAATCTAAGTTGTTTACCTATTAGATACTACTGTAGAAATTATTAGTAAAACAAGAAGACCATGTATAAGGATACTAGAAACACCTCAAGATAAAATCTAACTCCGTTCTCAGGTTTTCACATTCTTTTAGACGTGAGTGACTTCCTTTCCTGGTTTATGTAGTAGCAAATAATTTAATTAAGAACAATTTTAGTTTTTTTGGGTCCTGTATTCTCCAAGTTAGGAGTGTGATGCAGGCATGTTCTGCTCCATGTTCAGGCTTTGCCCTGATGGGAGATCTGTGGGAGAGTAGGTAATGGTCATTTGCCACTCCCACTTTTCATTGTCGAGCTTCCAGTCAGCAGGCAGAGAGGTGAGACAAGTGACAAGGCCCCGTCCTTCAAACCCTTCCTGAAACTGTTCTTGCTAGTGGTAATGTGTGAGTGAGCTGCTGGTGCCCGGGGAAGGGCAGGGAGCTTCCCACGTAAAAACAACTCAGTGCGTGGCCACAAAGGCATTCTTTCCCCTGTAGCAGCTATGAAGGGCATGGACTGAAAACAAAGAAATCTCCGTTTAACTTTGATGTTTGCTCCAAACGTCACTTTTGGTGATATAATTTTGAAAAAGAAGATTAGTTATGATGGAAGTTCAATAATTTAGAGGGAAGACAGGAAATCACAAAAGAAGTGCAATAATTTACGTTACCGAAGCCCATCTAACAGAATTTAAAGCACTTTTCAGTCCTGAAGTGAGTATAGTTCCTATTGCCCAAAGAGTTTTGTAGCTTAGTGGTTTTGGACTTTTTTGTCTTATTCATGCTAAATGAAATGCACAGTACCTGATATTTTAAAAAATATAAATAGCCCAGTATTATTTGTGAATACCATAATATTTACACAGAAATTTCTCACAAACCTTATATTGCTTCAATAACAAACAAGTTAATTTGAAATAATGGTGTAATTACAGGGAGACTTCCTAAAAGCTGATCTGTCACTTCTAAATCCATTTTCATTGTTCTTACAAGGTAACTTAATCATAATTAAAATATTGTAGTGTTATTTAATGTTTTTATTTTCTTAAAGCATTTTCACTAGGCCTTTTTGGGTAATATTGTGTAATGATATCATGTTACATTAATCTTCAAAGCAATTGCAAAGAATCTCTCAGTGGTGATGGATGTTAGCTTGTTTTATGTTAATTTCTTTTTATTGTTGATTTCCAACAAAAGCAACATACAAAAAAAAGTTAGCAAGTTATTGATCCTGTGTAAATGGTTCACCTTAGGCGTTATTTTATTGAAAATATGTATCTTTTGTCTCATCTCTATGTTAAGCCATCCATTCTCACAGCACAGAGTGCTCAAAAAGTAATTACTTACAATTTTCAGTATTATACGCTCTACCCATCATTACCTCATACTGTTTAATATTATAACTACTGACTGGTAATACGACCTCTTTAGTTATTTAAGTTTAATACCAGTTTCTTTATTTCTGAAATCAGATCAATGCACACAGTCATGATCATCCACTATTTATATAGTAATTTTTGAACCCTGTAGCCATATTCACCACTAAAAAAATAGTGTTTTAAAAGGCACACAATTCATTGCTGTATCTCACAATATCTTCTCTGATAGCCTTTAGTGGGCTTCCATAGTTGATGGGGAAACCTAGCAGGCAAAAGATACTGGTATAAACAAAAGGGAGAATCCTGAGGGTTAGAAAACCTGAGTTCTAATTCAGATTTTGTCACCTAATAGCATTGTGACTTTTGAAAAATTCTGGGGTTTTTTTTCATCTGTAAAGCTGGAACAATATTTATGCCTCCTTGAGTTGTTTTGAGCCTTATATGAGTTATGATTTACTAAGTGTTCAACACCTTGCATTACTTCAATACATGTTCATTTTCTTTCCCTCTTTTGAGCCCCCATTTCCTCACCTCTAAATACCAATAATAGCACCTTTACAGCTCAGTGGTGTACTGGAGCAGTCTCATACATGCTCATGAGAGTCACTTGGTAAATTTTTAGGAACTTTGCAAGCCTGTTTTAAAACACAGCCAATAATAAAAATTAAATTATATAAATGTAAAAGTAAATAAACTATATTAAAAAATCAAAGACAATAAATATTCAAAACTCATTGCTTAGAAGTATCTTACTATTATCTATGCTCTTGAAGTTATTTAGGTGTATTATGTCTGCGTGGTGGAAATATACATATAAATGACACCATATTTGGTGAAGTTATCATGTTAGAAGCTTGAAAATGGCCATGGTGCAAGTATTTACACCATAGAAATTGTTAGATGCTTTAAATCAGGGTTTTGTTTTGTTTTGTTTTTCCCCAAGAGAGCTGATAGCTAAGCATTTATTAGCACTATACATACCTCACTGGTTTTGAAATGGAAAAGCACTCCACATATACACATGATTTTAGAAGTTTTTTCTAATTTGAAAGTTCTAATATTCCTGTAATTTCATGTTGAAAACATTGTACATTAAGAGGAACCGGTGATGTTGGTGACCACGGAAACATCAATAGTTAATAGTATTCTGACTCTGTAGCTTGGAGGGAAGTGGCCCTGAACAATAGGTAAGAAAAATGGATCCTTGGATTCAAATAGATATTAAACATATGACCATCATCCTTTGGCAGGCATGTATTTCAGGAAGTAAGCCTTCCAAATGGCCCCAAATATCATTTAGTCTCTCATTCTAATTATACTCTGTAATTCAGTGGCTCCACTTTTAGAACAGACATGACAGCACTTGCATGTCTATTCTTACAGTGTCAGGATGTAGATATATAAGGTGCCTTGTTGATAAAGAGGCCAGTGAACTTTGTAAATGATTCTTTCTCAGCAGCTATACTTTAAAACCTAATTCCATAACACAGATGCTCAAATAAAGTCAAAGGTTTTTACTGCTGAACATGTATTTTATTTATTTGAGGCCCGGGTATCCATACGCACATACAAACAAAATAGTTTTCCTCAAAAGTTTCAAGAAAAGAAAAACCTAAATGTGACTTTTAAATACATACTAGTGATGGAGTTTTTATATATCTTTCAGTTATTATTTGGAGAGTTCTTTCTTGTTAGTGTTGTTAAGAAAAAAAAAAAAAAAAAAAAAAAAAAAAAAAAAAAAAAAAAAAAAAAAAAAAGAGCTCTTAAATCCCATAAACCTCTTACTTTGAAGCAGCTGTTTATAAGCCCCTTTTCATTCTGAAGTAAAACCAGTTGAATCTACTACACAAGCAATCTCAGCATGCCAAATTTGAAAAAATAAGAAGTGATAAATTGTAATGTCTGGTGAAAATATAAATTAGTCATTTGGAAAATATAAAGAATAAAGAACAAGTTGACATTTGAATAATATTTTCAGCAATAATTTTATCTCTCTTACTCCAAAACTCATTTTGCTTATTCAAGAGACTAGTTTCTATTACAAATTACTTTATTATAAAGGAAGTTATTCTTTGTAATATAATTTGGTTAAGTAATTTGAGAGGAATTTATGAGAAATTCATATTTTATTAAAATTTTATTCCTAAATTTTATGCTTTGCTTTTAAATTATTAAATAATTTTCCTATTCACATTTTTTCTTGTATCAGTGCAGTGTTCCTTTTAACACTGTAATTATGAGATTCAGTTTGGTCTTTATTGCTTACTGATCATGAATAAATTAATATAATTCTTCAGATTGTTTTCATGCACTCTTAAAAACTAGGAATAACAGAATCTAGGAAGCAGTCCTAAAAATGTTTTTATCAAATGAAACTTAATTTTCACAAATGTTCCTATTGAAGAAAATACAACATTTTCCCCCACACTAAAGTGTGGCATGATAACTAGTGTACCAACATCATATAAGAGTTCAAAATGCCAAAAAGAGAGCAAATCTCATTGAGGTCACTTTAACTTTTCACTAAAACATAGAACTTAGAAATAAATGAACATTCACAACACTGAAAACTGAGATTGAATGTATTACCTACATGAGACTGTGGAAAGAATCTATCCAAACTGTAAAACACGTTGAGGTAGATTAAGAAAAATTTAAGCAGCTTTCAACTCTCACATGAAGTAAAGCACAGTTGAAAAATGGTACAAAATATGAAGAACCCTCAACTCTACCCCATTTGTCATTGGCTGCAAAGAATGAGGGTGTTAACCTATTAGGAAATAGGGGAGTCAATTCTTCATGTTCCTTCTACCACACATGTGTGCATACATATGTGCACACATACATGCACACCATATTCCAATGAGGATAGGAGTTGATGGAGAGATAGCTGCCCTACCACTTGTCCTTTCGACAGACAATTCTGCGGTACATTTTACATGTTCCTCCAAAGTCTTGAATGGAAAAAAGCCCCAGTTGTCCGCAGTTGAAATGAGCTTGAGAACACAGCCTTTATTGACTCTCTCCTTTCTCTGCTTTACATTCTTTCACTCTGCCTTCCTAGGAGTATGCTGCAAATTATCCACCTGCACTTGAGTCCTTATTGCACGCTCTGTTTTCAAAGAAGTCAAACTAAGAACTATTCAGCTCTACCACTGTAGTGTAAAAGTAGCCATAGACAATACATAAGTGAATGGGTATGGCTGTGTTCCCATAAAACTTTATTTATAAAAACAGACGATGGGCAAGCCCTAGTTTTATGAACCATGGTCTAGACAGTCATCAAAAAAAATAAATCATTAACCTTGTTGCTTGCCACTTTCCCTTGTGGTAATACTCTCACCACTGTCTACTTCAGGTTACCAATATGAAGTTATTGAAAGTAAAATTAGAAAGAGTTGTATAGAACCTTGCCATTTATAGCATTCACAGAGGAGGAGACTGAAGGAATCCAGTCTTGCCTGGAATAAATGAGAAAGCTAGCTAAGTATGCAAGAATGACAGCTGACTTTTTGTCTTACTGATATGGAAACTCAAATTATGAAAAAAGAAGGCATGTAGTATAAGTATAAACCTTCCAAATCAATACTTTATAAACGGCAGTTTGTGACCAATTAATGGAACATGAAATCAATTTATGCAGAAAAAATAAAATAGAATGGAATATATTTGAGTAGAAAAATATCAGAGGAGTTACATCAGCAGAATGATGGAATTGAGTTTTCTACCATCTTCTCAAAGAACACCGATTTCAACAATCGCCCACAGTTGAGATTAGCATTGCAAAAAATTTAAGGAACATGAAAAATCAAGGAAGTGGGATGCCACCAAAGGAACACAATAATAATTTTCCAGTTACCAAAACCAAAGAAATAAAGATCTTCAATTTGACCAATAAAGAATTCAATGTAGTTGTTTTCAGGGCAATCAGATGAGCTAAAGAAAACATGGAAAGACAGTTCAACAAAATCAGAAAAATAATACACAATCAAAATGAGAAGTTTAACAGAAAGATAGAAATAATAAAAAAGAACCAAGCAGAAATTCTGTAGCTGAAGAACTGAACCCAGGCCAGTGTTCTTCTACCAGAATTGACCTCAGTTCCTGGCTCTGAGCTCAGTTGTAACAGGTGGTGTGCCAATAAATGTAAGAACTGGCTCTCTTGGTAGGAAAATGTATGTATCGAGGGCTGTCCAGAAAGTATCCAGCCATGCATTCATAATATGAAAAATAGAAGCATTTATGTCTGGATTTTTTCTGGACAGCCCTCACACACACACACACACACACACACACACACACACATATATATATAATTCTAGAAAATTTAACAATTGGTTCTCAAAAGACAATGTGGCCTAGCACCAGAACTCCATCTCCTACCAGAAACCTCCAAGAACTGAGAACCAATCCAACCCTTTCTTCTTGTTCCCTATCAAACTTTAATAAAATATTTTCTTCTGAAAGAGGTTACAAACCTGGTTTCTGGGTATATACCCTACTCCCCCATAAGTTAATTTCTATAAAAACAATTCCTTTCCCAGTAATTTTTAGGCAGTCTGGCCTTAAGGTAATTAAATTTCTGACCAAACCTGCACTGTCTTGGAACTTAAGGAAGCATACAATTGCTCATATGTTTGTATTGTGAGTCATATTGAGTCTGGAAAAATTCATGTATTCTTTAGAAGTTTCTAAAATTACAGCATTGCCCAGTCTTGGAACCAATAACTTTGGGTAGAAAGTGAGCAGAATCAGAAGATCTGTTAACTCAGCCCCAGCAGACACAATGCAATCTTGAACAACTGATTTCACTTATTTAAGTCTCAGTTTTCTCCTTGCTACAAACTAAGGGTGGTAATAATGTTTAGTACTCTTAATGTTTGTGAGGACTTATATTGCCAAAGTGATTTGAGAATATTGGCTAATAGGATATTGTAAGTATAGGTCATCATTTATCATCTGGACATGAATGTGAAGCTTTAAAGATTATAATTCCGTGACCTGACGTAAACACTTTAAGCTTTGAAAAATGTGCTCAGCTTGTTAGCACAAACAAACTACCAGCTGAAATTAGCTTTTTATCTTTATTTCCCACAGCATGTTCTTCCTTTCTCTCTATGCCATAAGTAATTGAGGGATAATGGCTTAACCTATTCAGACATGTTTTGTTTGTGTATCCTTTGGATTTGGCGTAGACGGTCTATGGCACCAATACCAATATTGGTGCTGTCTTTGCTTTCTCTGCCCGTCCTTTCTTACTCTATACTTCCTGTTCTCTTTTCTCGTTCATTTTTCCTTTTTTCTTGCTTGCCAGAGTACATGTGTACCCAAACATTCCAGCCTGATGTGAACTTTGAATCAGTTGAGACATAAAGTTACATAATATACGATATACCATTTTCTTTTAAGTAGGAGGCAACCTATTATAGATTCTGATAATCACTGAATCTATATTTATCAATCAGGCCATTATATTATATCATTCTTTTTCTGTTTCCAAGTTATTTTCAGGTTCTACCTCCCACTTTGATACAGGTACATATACTAAAAGACAGCCTGCCTAACATTTATATGTCTCTTTAATAAAAGGACATAAGGAAGGACACAGTTGTGGGTAAGTTCACTGTGGCAAAGCATAGCCTTTGCATGATAACTCTGTTCTCTGTGTTCTGTTTAGTCCATCTTCATTTGGGTTCACACTTTAGTCTCGGTTCACACTTCAATCTCATGAGAATGCCAGTCTGCTTTGAGGGTCCTGGCAGAACCTGACCTATTTCCTTGTCATGAAGACCCAGTGTGAAATTTGTATGCTTAATACCCAAGATCAAAATATTCTTTACTAGCATGGTATGTAAATGTATGTCCAAAACTGCATTAAGTAGGGAAATATACTTCTCATTTTTAATAAAATAACATATTTATACTGAAAAGCTATTGTTGATGAGCATTTTGTAGAGGAGCGTAGTCATGAAAGGGTTATCGAGACTTAGGTTTTATTTGGCCTTTGTATGTGTATGGCCTTGGAAGAAAAAATTGCTTTTATATCTGCTAAGCTATAAGTAATTGTGGTTAGCTTTGCTGAAATTCCTCATCCTAATGATGCAAACAAAAATCACAAAGCGCAGAGTTTTAGGTTTCAGAGGTGACTCACTAAAGTCTAGCAATCCATCTTGGAAGTCTTAGTGGGCCTATTTTGGGCCATTCTCCACACATGGCAAGGCTGAAGAATCCCAGGTGTTCTGCTGAGAGCAAAGTGATAGCATGAGGGTTGTCCTGAGAAGCAAGAACATACTCATTAAAGTAGGTTTCTAGTGGGAGGTGAGTCCGACTGGCAGTTCTGTGTTTTGCCTTGTGGTGACCCCTTTCCTTGTTAGAGAGGGGGTCTGCATCCAAATGTATCTGGGTTTAATGAGTTGCAGTTCACTGGGGACCCAAAGAGGGGAAGGAAGTGCTTGCTTAGTGAACCAAGGACAGTAATATTGTTTATTTTGTGGATACCACCCTGTTTAAATAATGTAAAAGTTTTTCTTTGTGAGGTCTTTCTATGTCTTGAAAGTCTGAAATGGCATATGTGAACATAGGAAACCTAGAGCTATGGCAAAGAATGGAGTAATCAAGTTAGCTGGATTAATTATTCTCTCATCATAAACATCACTAAACTTTTAAAGACCATTCTACAAAATCAGCAGCTGTTCATCTCTCTATTTCAAATGAAGATGGACTAAACTTAAGAGGAACTCCTCTCACAGGCCTCCAGATGTAGAATGGTTAATCAGGTGAAAAGGTCTTTGAACGCTAAACCAGAAAATTAGGCCACCATATTGATTGTTTTCACCTCTCAGATATTTATTAGGAGCAAGAATATTTTGTCTTGCAGGGCATATTTCAATGAAATGGAAAATAAATGTGTATCTTGGTAAAATCAAAAGTGAGAAATTGGATATAACAAAATTGTGAATAGCAAAATGGCAATTTATAGATGACCATAAAATATAATTTTATATGAAATATAAAGTGTGTGATGTCTATATAAGAAAATACATGACAGCCTCAAGCAGTGTCAAAGCCCCCAAATACCAAATGTGTTTCAGAAGCTAGCTAAGTGTTAACTTGGCATTAAGTGTCATGAAAAAAGATTCTTTCCTTTGCCATGATATTTTGAAAGATTTTTTCCATCACTCCAGTCTGTTTTTTTGTTGGTTTGTTTGTTTGTTTTTTTGGCCAGCATTCTAGAACAAATTCAAATACAGTTAAATGCATGAAAAACTTTTCTACAATTATTAGCATAAAAATCAGCTGTACTTTCCAAATCAATGTATTAAATGTCCTCTTTGTAGAATCAATTACATACAACTGCTTCATGATGTAAGTTTGCTTTCTCCTCTTCATATACAAGTTCTAATCTTCGCAATTTTAATATAAATACTTAACTTCTATTATTCTATGGATTTTGTAACTCTGGTAAATTCACTTAATTTTGCTTTGCTTTGCTTTGCCAACTGAAAAATTAGGATTATGATGTAGTTCTACTTTCATATCATACTATATCAGAATAACTTAAACTGAGCACAAGTACACTATTTTTATAAGATATAATAAATGTATTACATAAAGATATGAATACCCTTTTAAATTTTTAAAATTATTACAATTCAAAAAGAACTACACAATTTCTCAAATAGATGAAATGTAAGTTTATGATCTATCACTGAGCATATTGGGTCTGCAGAGGAAGAAACTGATGTGATAGATATTCATTGGTCACTTTCTGTGTGCCAAAGCACTTTACATGCACTATTTCCTTTGACTATTGTGACACTTTGAGGTAAATAGCATTATAAGGTCTACTTTACAAATGGGAAAATTGACTCCCAAAAGCCATGTACCTTGCCTAAATTCATCCAGATGAGAAGTGAGAGAGATCAAGATTTGAGCCCAGTCTTGTTTGATTACACAGACTGAGTTCCGAATCACATTATTCTGTGACTGTCTCTCCAATTTCAGGTCCCCTCTTCAGACAAATCCAAGACTTTGCAATACTGCATAAAGTCCTATCTTAAAATAAAATGGAATGCTACAGTAGTTAAGTCAACACACAACTTCTGAGATCTTATTCCATTCCAAACTTCACATTGAAATGAATGCATGCCCTCTTATCATCCAAATGAAAACAAGCCTAGGAAAAATCTGTCCGTAGGATCTAGTAGGTTGGAGATATGGAAACATTCTCTCCTGCTTTGTTAATTGTGTGGGTTTGGTAAGAAAACGCATTTTCTTTGGAGATGATCAAATGTTTCCCATGCAATCCATGAAGGCTTCAAACATAACATTTGGGCAAGTATTCATTTGCTACCTCAAGAAAATAAATGTAGCCATGCATTATTTCACCTCTTCCACACAGGAAAATGTTATGATGCTCCAGGAAAAGACATATTAAATGCATATTATGAATAATCAGTGTGGAATAAATAAAATAAATAAGCTACTCACTGATCTCATAGGTACTTAGTACATTTTTTATCAAACTAAATATTTTAATTTTGGCTGTTTTCCATAACAGTTATTTTAAATCATTAATTTTTTAGAAAAAGGTAAATAAATATACTTTAAATACAAGGGAAAATGATACACAGAGGTTTTTTTAAATATTGATTTCTTAAAGAATTTATTTACTTGTGTTTATTTAACATAGAAAAGAATTTTTAAAACTTTAAGTACTATAAATTGCTATGACTTACAGGTAGAAAGAAACAATATTTTTCCTAAAATACATTATATTTAAATGTTTGAGCCTCCTAAAATAAACTAGCTTAGTTTTATTTTTCAGAAATACATATTTTTTCTTAATGATATATATTATAAACAATAAGTGTCATAGTGAGTTTAACTCACTTTTGAAAGTCTTAGGAGAGTACAAAAATAGAGAGCTAATTAAACACCAGGAAAGAAACCCAATTATATAGAAGCAACTACCTTATGTAAAAACTTCATCCAAATAAGGATTTATTTTTGTAGTGTAAATAAACTCCTTTTACTAAAAGTAGACAGTTACTATTATTATTAACATTTATCCCTAGGAGGTACAATTTTCCTAATGCTAGTATAATAGTAACACAAAAATTCACAATTGTTCCTCCTAGAAAAAATAAACCCTGATGTATTCTATTTGTATTACTTTGTTATTTTGCAAAAACACTGGAACATAAAAAAAATACACCACAAAAAGTTTCACTCTACATAAAACTAGGCTTCAGAAAGAACTATTTTTCAGTGTGCCAGATGTTTTCTTCCTTTATTATAAGTTAACAGTAGAGATATATCAAGGACACAGAGGCATTCACAAATGTATTAAGTCTCCTACTGCCTTGTGTGCAAACATCTTATTCATATATTTATACATATTTATAAAAGTTTATACTTAGCATATTATAACTGAAAAAAGGTGTTTTTCCATGAAGCTACTTGGCGGTACTGCATTTCACCTCAACCTCTGACAGCTAAAGAAATTGAAAAGATGCACTCCCCTTTGCTTTCATGAGAAGATAACCACCTAACATGAATTTGTTAATATTAAATTAGTCCTATAATTTTCCAGTTCTTTTTAGTAACTGCTGAAAAGTTATCCAAGATAAAAAGGAGTACTGATAGAGTCTGGAAGCACAAGAGGGAACTATCCAGGCAGGAAATCTCGCTGCCCTAGTGCTGTTTGGTGGTTCAGTGCAGGAAAGTTAGAGTTGGACACACACACACACACACACACACACACTCATACACTCATGTGCACACATGCACAAGTGCCCTTGCACACACAAACACACATACACAGAACAAACCATCAAGCAGATTCCTCTAGTGTTATTTTGGGATTTCTGTAACAGATACTATTCACGTAAAAATGTGGCTAAATCACGTGTTCAGAAAAGAAGCAGAAAGGCCAATGCCATTTCTATAGGAAGTCCAGTGGCTGAAGTCTGTTGCAGTTTTAGCATCAGACCAATGAATATTCTCTGACCCACTCCTGCCAAGAGTGTATATGTATGTCCCTTACTCCTTCTCAAAAAGAGGCTAATGATAACCCCAAGTCTTCACTATGGTTTTACAGAGTACCTATTGAATTGTGCCTCCAAATGTTTTAGAGTCACCTGGGCAGGAAGCAGTATTATTTATTATTATGGGCTATTACTAGTGGCATTAAAAGCTCATAAAATCAGTGGGCATAGAACAGGTCATTCTGTATCTTAATGCAATCTTGATCTCTTGATCAACACTGTAAATACTGAAAAGAGAAATTGGTGTTAAATCAAAACTAGGGCAAAACCCCTATCTTCTTAATAAAAGAAATGAAAACTTATGGCAAAACATACTCAACAATTTCAGTATCCCTAATTGTCTTTCTTTTACTCTGGCTTATTCTAGGAGGTTTTGATGCTATCTTTATTATCACTGATCTTTTATGCATTTTAATTCACGTTTTAAGTTTTGTAATTTTATCCTGAGGCAGTTTTGTAAAGGAAACTATTTTTAACAAATAAAAAATGTGACCCCAGCAGTTCTTCATCTTAGCCAGCTATACAGGTGTAATCAAGCATTTGGCACAGTTCCATATACCACGTGGCTTGATGAGAACACTTGTTATGAAGTGTAGTCAGGACCAATGTCCTAGTAGATGTGGGGGACAAAATTTCCTGGCTGAGGCCATTCCCTTCATGTCTATAGGGCACCGGTCACCAAAAGCTTGCTCAGGACTTCCCATGATACAGAGCCATGGAATAATAGCAGGGAGGGTGAGATGAGGGCTCTATTCTAGGGCACAGCACAAAATGAAAGTTCGCTTCAGTGACGTGCTGTTTGAATAATGCCTGACACAGAGCGGACACTCATTAAATGTTCAACTTAGGTTAAATCAGTTTGCTATGGGGAGGAGAGTGGGGAAAAAGAGGTAGAGAGCTGGGGTTTCAAATGCTGTGTGCTAAAGTATTACTAACTGTTCTCTTGTTTAATGAAGAGTTAATTGTTTATCTGATACCGCAACCTTAGATCACAATAGCTCTACTTAAGTTGTATGACCTAACTGCATTTCTGTTCTTTCTTTCTTGAAAATCTGTTTCTAATTACAAGTCTTTTATAATTAGGAAATTTTTCCTACTGTAGAAACTGAGATCTACATGCTAATGAGGAAGCAGTGAAAACTTGAGAATTTCAAATGAAATGAAAATCTCTTTAGGCCAGTAACTGATTTTCAGAGCCTGGCATTCTGGTTTGTTTGTTTGTTTTTTGTTTTTGTTTTTGCTTTTTGGTTTTTTTTTTTTTTTTGGCTCTGCCATTTATTTATTATTTATTATTGAGGAGAACTCAAACAACTTCTCTGCAGAGCCTGGCATTTTTGTAGCTTAGAATAAAGGTATCACTTCCAGTTAAGATTTGTGGTACTCATTGCTGACCTCAGATTTGATCTTTAGAGAACATCAAATATGATAAATGAACTTTGACAGAAATATATTTAATGACTAATTTGCTGACATCCACAGGTATGGGAGAGAAAATTGCCATTTCTCAAAACAAAACAAAACAAAACAAAACACGAATTTCCACCTGGCTCTCATGCTCAGGAGCTGCTTGGAGGCCAGTTCCATGTAGAGAAAGGAGTCCTACACGGTGAGCCCTGCACCCAGGCCTGGGGACCTTAGGCCATCTATCTGGAGCCAACACAATGGACCAGAGGACTCAGCTTCTAACTTGTTAAAATGTTCTATTTGTAACCAGCGAGATAAATATTTACTTCCTTTAACCTTTACTTGTGTGAGATGATTTTACTCAAGGGGTGGGGAACAAAATCTGCTTTGCAGAAATAGAAGTTTCCTGTTAAATGTGCCCAGAGTTCAACATTAAGAAAAAACAACCCACAACTACTATATAATGAACATTTTATCTGTTATTAATTACAGGATTAGTTCGGCTTAAATTTCTCCTTTTCTTGCTTTAGTAGTGTTTATGAAAGGCCAATAACTAGCCTGAATGCCTGCAAAATAGTATCAAACATACATCCAGCATTTGAAAGACATGAGCTGCTGTGAAATTCCAGAGAATTAATTACTTGTTAAGAGTAATTAATGAAAATGACTGCTTTTAAATATGTTCAAAGACTTGGAACAGACTCTTCCAAGTTTCCTTACAAACATAAATCCAAAATATGAACTTGTATTTCATGTTTGATGTCTGCAGCCTAGACTCCAGTTTAAACTTGTGTAAGAACAATAGGGCTATGGAGTTATTAAGTGTACTAAAGAAAAATATTTTAGAAAATGTAACTGAGTTAAAATCTCATATATTTTTTTCAGTTTGAATAGTTTAGTATTGAATAATGGCCTTTCCTGATCACAACATTTCACGACCAAGTTACATGTGATTAAATTGATCAGATAGTTTTCAGAATACATTTTCTAGTTTAGTGACAGAAGCAATTCTTTCTTCTGTTTTTCTGAAACCTTGATACTCAAAGTAGTTGGTGGACCAGTAGCACTGGCATTGAGGTTAGAAATGCAGAATCTCAGGCTCTGCCCCATATGTTCTGAATCAGAAACTGCATTTTAATATACACTCGAGATGATTTATGTGTAGACTACAGTTTGAGAAGCACTGATCTACAGCACAGCTACACATGCCTCTTATAAAGAAGTAATGAATTTTAAAATGTTCAGAACTGGGGGTTCCCTGGTGGTGTAGTGGCTAGGCTTTGGCACTCTCAACACCGTGGCCTGGGTGTGATTCCCAGCCAGGGAACTAGCCCCCGCCCCCACAAAAAAAAAAATCAGAACTAATTACTGTTTTAAATTTTAAACTTTTAATATTTAAATCAATTCAATATAATAAGTATAACAGTGTTTTAATGTGCTTCAAAATTTTTTTTCTAGAAATCCTCCATACATTTGGAGGGTCATTTATAATAGTCCCAAACAATGTGAGATGAACAAATCACAAGTTACAGAATAAAAGATTAATTCTTGATGACAAATCTAACAAATAATTTTGTCTAGTATAATACAACATTTTTAAACAGGTAAAGCTATTAGTTTACCCTCGTTTGTCAAATACTTTGTGCCTTGTATGCGGTATTTTAGAATTCCTAACAGAATTATGCTCCACATCCTCTGGCAATAGCGTGAAAAGCTCTGTTCAGAACAAGAGCAAACTCTACTAGATTGTGATTGTCTTTCTGGAAGTTCCAAGCAAAATTGAGGGTTTCCTAAGTTTCTACAGAGAAAAAGCAACTGCTCTGTTTAATATAATCTCCCTTCACTTTCTGAAATAAATTAAATCTCCTAATATGCTTCTATCCTGAAGAGCACATTATTTAAATGATAACTCAGAACTATGACATAACATTGTACTGTCAGATCATGAAATCAGACTTATTTAGCTCACTTACACATGCAAATTACATACTTTCAACTTAAATATTTTAATGCATCATCTTCAATCTTTTAAAAACAAATTGGGAGAAAATTTAGACAATAGCAGTCTGAGGATAAGGGAGCTATGTTGATTTATTTCTTGTTCCCAATATTTTGAACTTCCCAAATGTTTAACAATGGAGAACTTATTACTTTGTTATGAAAAAAAACTTTTATTTTAAAAAGAACAAAAAATTGCTTCAAATCTTGGTAAAACTACAAAGTAATTGCATATTGAAATAAAATGAACATCTCTTATAAGGGTTCTTCTCATCTGCAAACTGTCCATGGTATCGAATATTTTATTTCTAGAGATGCTTAAATGAGAGTCATTTAATCAGAGGGGGAAACTACTCATACCTTCTGCAGTTAAAATTGTTAAGCAGTTATGTAAAGTTTAACCAGCAGTGGTATAAAATGCATAATAGTCTGTCCCTCTTCTTGACTTTATAAATTATATGTTCCTGATGACAAGGAAAATTTAAAAGAGAAGTATAACCACAAGAACGTATACATATAGATATGGATCTACATGTATTGATATATGTTCTTGTGGTTATACTCATACACACACACACATAACACACATATATATGAGAAGATGTTCCTCAAAAAAGAAAGCATAGTTTTGATTGTAGTTCTTCCTACCCCAAAACATTAAACTGCTCACGACTTCCTATTGAATAAATTCTAAACTCTGAATAGAGCTACAAAGTCTTCCGTGACCTTGTCCCAAACTATTTTCCCAGATACCTCCCACTACTTGCCGTCTTCATTTCTCTGTACCCAAACCAAACCGAGCCATTTGCTATTTCCCTAAGATAGTCTGAGTTTTTCCATTCCACACTTTTATTCACACTGTTTCTGTTGATTGGGATATTTTCTCTCCAATAGTACTTCACCCTATCCTACCTCCCACTCTAACTCACAACTGCCTGGAAAAATCCTACTCTGTCAGTTAGGATGCTTATAGCTTCCCATAATAGAATATTAAACTAACTGTGCTTTAAACAATACAGACATTTATTAGCTTTAAGTCCTGAGATAGAAAGAGCCGCATGCTTTCTGTCATTCTACTTTGTTATCTTTAGCATATTGGCCATTGTCTTCAGGCTTGTTTCCTTATAGACACATGATAGCTGCCACTGCTCCAGGCACCACATCCTCACATATCTGTGTCAAAAGGGAAGGGGAGGGGAGTTCCTCTCAAATACCCTTTATTAAGGGAAGGAAAACTTTTCCCAAAATGACCTTAGCAGACCTCTGCTAAGGTGAAAATTGAAAGGAATCATCCACGCCCACTGAATAGTTTGAAAGAAAGCAGAAAATGTAAACATCTAGCATTTTCAGGCTCTAACATGGAAAGTGGGCTGTACTGTGTAGGAAGATGGAGGGATGGGGTGACTATTACATAAGCAATCAACAGTGGCCTTTAGTCCTCTAGTCCTCTAAAGCCCAGATCCAATGACATTGACTCCATGAAGTCTTTCTGAATCATCTAGTAAAAGTAATTTCTCCTTCAGCTTTGCACACACTGTGTACCTTTTACATTTACATTTTTCTTTGTATTATAGCTAGCTATCTGTATACTTGCCTAATTTTAACTATATGAATGCAGAAACTCTATATCTTGTTCACCTTTCATTCTTCATATCTTCTAGCATAGTCTTTGACCTTAAAAAGCCTTAAATAAATATTTTCTGAACTGAAAACCTCACTAATTTGAACCACAGGTAGATGATTTATTTTAGCTACAGGAAGAAAAAGACAGGGGTTTCCCTGGTGGTGTAGTGGCTAGGCTTTGGTGCACTCAATGCCACGGCCTGGGTTCAATTCCCAGCCAGGGAACCACCCCCACCTCCACCCCCCTAAAAAAGGAAGAAAAAGACAGAGCCCAAAAGAAAACATAGGACTTTCACCATATTGACAATAATACAAACTCTGTTTTTCAATAAACAAACTACATGGACAATAATCAGAAACAAAATTAAAAATATAGAGAGGCTGAGATTACCCCTCTATCGACCCTTGCCCCCCTTCAAAAAATAGTATCCTGGTAAGTGTGCTATTGTTTCAAGATGGGTCCACTTGCTACTTGATGAAGGACATCTCCCAAGGGCTCCTCCTAACGGGATGGCAGACTCAAGCCAACTTAGACTACTAGAAATGAAGTAACAAGTTAGAAGCTTCCTGAGTTGCTGAAGATTTCGTAGAACAAGGCTGCCATACCACCTTTGGACTTTAAATCTACAAACTTTTAAGAGGAAGAAATAAATTTACCTCTATTGAATTTTCTGCCACTCATAGCTGAACCTAATCCGAATTAATGCACTTGGTCTTTCCTGGAGACTAGTACTTCCAAACTCCTTGGAGCTGCTTAGGGAGTACAGAAGCCAGTGCCAGTAGGAAAGCCCTCTTGAGTTAAGCCTCAATCCAGCATGGAACTCAACTCAACTTGAACACTGGCCAAAACTGGTTTCATCTAGTCAAGTACTGTCAACTCTGCACTCAGTTCTGTTAGAAAAATGCTGGCTGCCTCTTGAGTTTCTTAAGGAAAACCAAGGCCAGTAACAAATGGTCAAATATCCTAAATATCAACATTGCGGATTGTGTTTAGTTAAATGCCATTTTTTTTTTCTGCCTCAGAACTGACAGGATTGAGTCGGGCCTCCCCAGTGCCAAAGCAGCTTGCCTCCAACCGAGGGATAAATGGGACACGTGGAAAACTCGGGCTTAATGGCTCTTGGCTTTATAATTATATTGCTACATCTTTTACCAAAGATCCTCAGACAACACCATGGCGACCTGCACAAGCCAAACTGTCAAGTGTAGGAGAAGAAACACTGAGTCACTCTAAAAGTGCATTTGTATTTTATTCTAAAGATCAAGTTAATCAACAAAGTTGATTCTTTGGACTGAGCGGTGATTGTGTGATATGACTGATAAAATCAGCTAAAATAGTAAGCTGGTTTGTACATAACATGCAGATTATTTGAAAAATACACTTATTGCAGTACACGTCAGGGACAGTTTACATGGGTGGCAGAGGAATCCCTAAAGCTGGGGCTTGGGAAGGACACGGATTAATGCTCTGGCAGACACACAAGAAGGGCAGGAGTGCTTCTCAGCTCCTCCACCCAGAGGGCAATTGTCCAGCCAAGATTAAGCTGACAAACTATTCTAAACTCTAACAGCAAGAATTTCACAATCATCAGATTCAAATAATGTGCAGACCTTAGAGAATTAAGGTAAACTATTCAAGACTTGAAATTTCCGAATTATCTACATTAGTCTTATTGTACTGATATTCAAAATAAATTTTGAACAGTTTTGAACATCGGTATAATATGCATTGCCCCAAAATGGGTACCTACCACCAATAGCATAAAACTGATCATTTAAAATCACAAAGAAATTTATGAACCCATCTAGATATTGAAATTAAAGTAGTGATACTACTCTTTTAAAGAAAGTGCTTCTTTTTTAAGCTATTATGATTTTTTTTTCATTTTAAATTTGCCAATGAAATTCTTGTGGTGCCTTTTCCATATACAATTTCTTATTCAGGGCCTTATATTTTATTATCATTCCTTCACATACATTAAATACCACTGAAATGTAGTGATTTTGTGTTTACAGTTTAATATCAAAACCTGAAAAACTAAAGACTTTGAAATTGAAATTAAATTTGGGCCATTTATCACATAATCCCATAAGCCATACTTGTTAAAGAGAAACCTGTTATGTACGAGGGCAGTCTGGGAAGTATCAGCCATGTAATATGAAAAATAGAGGCATTTATGGCTGGCTATTTTTTCAGACAGCCCTCATATGTTCTTAAGTTCCCTAAGAATATATACCATTGTGGTTATCATAGTACATGTGACAAACAGTATGGTACAGTGCTTGATGTGTGGTTTCTGGAGCCAGGTTCAAATTCTAAGATTCTGGGTTCAAATCCTAGCTCTGCCACTTACTAGCTGTGTGAACTTGGGTGGGCTATTTTTTATTTTTATTGTTAAACTTATTGGGGTGACATTGGTTAGTAAAAAGTACATGGGTTCCAGGTGTGCAATTCCACAGTACATCATCTATGTGTTGTCTTATGTGTTCATCTCCCAGAGTCAGTTCTCTTTCCATCACCATTGATGTGCAACCCTGTCCCTTCTCTCCCAGCTCCCTCCCCGCATGCCCCCTGTTAACCACTAACCACTAAACTATTGATTGTGCCCATGAGTTTTTGTTTCTTTGTTGCTTTCAGCTTTGCGTTCCAAAAATGAGTGAAATCACATGGTTCTTGGTTTTTTTGTCTGGCTTATTTTGCTTTGTATGATAAGGTCTCAAGGTCCATCCATGTTGTCATAAATAGCCCTGTTTCATCTTTTCTTATGGATGAATAATATTCCAATGTGTATATGTGCCACAGCTTCTTTAGCCAGTCATCTATTAAAGGGCACTTTGGTTGTTTCCATGATTTGGCCACCGTGAACAGTGCTGTGATAAACATTGGAGTGCCTATATCTTTGCGAACTAAGGTTTTCAAATTTTGGGAGTAGATAATCAGTATTGGGGTTGCCAGGTCATATGGCAATTCTATTCTTAATTTTTTGAGCAACTGCCATACTGTCCTACATAGTGGTGATCAGTTTGCATTCCCACCAGAAGTGTATGAAGGTTCCTTTTCCTCCACATCCTCTTCAACACTTGTTATTCCTTGTCTTGTTGATTATAGTTATTAGAACAGGTGTGAGGTGGTATCTCATTGTGGTTTTGATTTGCATTTCCCTAATAGCTAATGAAGTTGAGCAATTTTTCATGTATTTGTTGGCCATTTGAATGTCTTTCTGAGAGAAGTCTCTGCTCAGGTCCTCTTGGGCAGGTTATTTAACCTCCAGTGTGCCTCAGTTTCCTCCTCTGTGATATAGTCCCTACCACATTGTACCATTAAAAGGAAAAATTTATTTAATATTAATAGAGCACTAAGAATGGTGCCTAGAGCATATAATTATGACATAATTATGAAATCACTTATTAAATAAAAACACTTCCTTAAGTAATAAGAAATGTCTGTGCAGTATGTAAGATAAAGCTATTAAAACTACCTTACCTATATGTAATCAATTTACATAAAACTACTGGAACATACCACCCAATGTTTAACTCGATTAAGCAGCATTAAATTAAGACTGCAGATCTGTTCAAGCAATCTGGCTGGTGAATTAATTTCTCATTAGAAAATCTATCAAAAGATGGAAGACAAAAAAGAAGGAATAGAGTAGAGAGTGCTTTGGCTGTTAGATTCAGTCAATCTCTTCCATTCATTCATTCAAAGGTCAAAACCAGCTAGCTCTAAGAACTCACTTGCTAAATAGTAGCAGCATCTTTAGACTTGATCAGGGAAACTTTGTTTTCTTTATTTTTAATTGTGAGTTTAAAATGACTACAAAGCACCATATTACCTTCACTACTGAAATACTTTTCTCTGTCTCTCCCTTTGTCACTGCCGATCAGCCTTCCAAGGTCACCTTCTTTGGGCTAAAAAGTTTGTGAATTTCTTGCCTCACAGATACCAAAATATAAAACAAGTTCACACGTGTCTACCCATACTAATGCCAAAATAAAAAGCCTCATCAAAACACTTCTTATCCCCTTCAGAGTTTCAGACACTACTGATGGTAGCCAAGGCAGGCATTTCACCTCTACACTCCATACCACAGACTCCTGAACAAGGCATTCAGTGGAACTTTCACCTCCCTTACGGCTGCCTGTGGTGAGCCTCCTAGAGAGACATAATGACTTACTTAAACAATTTCAAAATCAATTCAATAGACATAGCACAGGTTAGTCATCTATCAAACATCACTGGTCAATTATAATTGAGTCTGACTTCATTTGTACTATTTGAATACTGACAGCTTTCAAGCCTTATTCCCCCACCTCCCACTCTTGGCCCCACATTTAGGCAAGCCCCTAAGGCCCATGAGCTTCATTCCTTGCCATCAGCCCTTATTCTGGCCCCACCCCCTAATCACAATGAAAACTAAAGCTGAGCCCTACTCTCCCAGAAAATCCCATTATGGGAGTAATAAACCCTTTCATACTGTCTTGATGCATGTGTGGTGTCGTGAGTCTTGATATTCAAACCCATTTAAAGAGGGGTATTGATCTCACCTTCGAGGAGACAATCACATCTATGCATATCACTTCCTGAGAACAGACTTCCAGTAGCTCCCCACTGTCTCCTGAATTAAATAGAAACTATTTATCATAGCTACAGATTTCTCTCTCTAGCCCACTCTCCACTATTTTCTTTTATAAACATAATGCTTCAAATGTTACTGTTCCCAAACACACTTGGTGTTTAATTGCCTCCATTCCCTTTGCTTATGCTGTTCCCTTTGCCCTGAGTTTTCTTTTTCATCCACCATCTCTACTTACCGCTTCTGCAATATCATCTAAAAGCTAATTCCTCCATGATCTCTTTTTTGAATCTCCCAACCAGACAAGCTCTCTCTGTTTTAAAATCCCTGTGTCATTACATACTATTTGAATCTCCGGTAGTGTTTTTATCATGTTTTACCCTATAACAAAGTTATTAACATCTTATTGCTCCTAAATCTCAAAGGTTGAGAGCCTGGGTCCTGGAAAGAGACCCACTCCCCCACCCCCTCCACACACACACAAAATCCCACATTGGAGTCTCGCTACCTAGTTGTTCTTGGGTATATCACCTGTCCTCTCTGAGCTTCAATTTCCTTTTCAAATGAGAGGAAATAAGATCTTAAATGTGAACCGTCTTGCCTGGTGCCTGATTCATACTAAGCACTCAATAAAATGTTAGCTATTATCATTACTCATCTTCTCTACTGGATCAGAAACTATTTTTGCCATAAACTCTTTTTAATCCAGTGCAACTACAGTGTCTTGTATCTAGAAATCATGTAATAAATATCCACGGACTGAACTAAATAAACGGTTTGTAGGACTTGGCTGAAACTTTAAAGCAAAGTAACAGTAAGATTAACACAATTAAATTACATGCATAGAATCCAAACTAATTCTAAGTACACACACACTAATCATCTAAAAGGACAGAATGTAGGCAAAGACATAGGCTTTTCTTGAAAACTGCTTGCTAACTTGTAACTAGCTAAATTAATTTCCCAGATGTTCCTCCACAGCCCATACTACTTCTCCATACCAACCCTGCATCTCTCCCTCTCTTCCTCTCTCTCCTGGGTTATGGGCCTAGCTATCTTCTAATTTTGTTATTTTAACATAGGGTAAATATTTGTGACTTAAAAGACTGACAAAGAAATTGGCAATTAAAGTTTCTTTCTGTTCAAAATCCTCTCTACAGACCATTCAGTGTTCTGTTAAGTGTGATGTTCCGCTCCTAAAATATGCAGTAAACTGCTGATCTAAATTAAACATTCCTAGTTTAAAGAGACATCAAAAATATTTTTAGAGGTTGGACAAAAGAGATTATACCCCCGATGCAGAAATTCTCCTTCAAGGATCTACTTTTAGGGAAAAATGAGAGATGTAGAAACATAGGTAGGTACAACAAACAATGTTCATCAGAACATTAGTTAAAATTAGAAGAAACATCCTATATGTGTAAACTATGTGGTTATCTGTAGTACTTGAAAACTGGACATTAAAATCGTTCTTAATAATAGTGGGAAAAAAAAATAATAATAATAGTGGGGAATGTTCACAACACTGTAAGTGAAAAGGGAAGGTATGTACAATGTGACATAAACAGAGGGCAGTTTATCTCCATATTAAGGCACTTTTTTTCTTAGTGATAGGATTCATCATCATGTCCTCCTAACCCCATGGTTTTTAAATAATCTACAGGGAAGATGAATTAATTTAAAAATAAGTCTTTTAAAAGTTTTATAGCCATGTGTTTGCCATGATCTATAATAACCATAGAATATGTCTAATTAGAAAAATAGTCTTCTAACAATTCACAAGTATTGTAAAACTGAAATTGCTTCATATAGAGGAACGTGTGTGTGCGCACTGACCCATCTAATATCTCAGCCAGTCTAATTCTGCTGTGTGGAAGGAGTCACCGTGAAGTGCTATGTACCATAGTTCTCTTTTTTCCTACAAAAAGTAGTAGAAATAGGACTGGGGTGGGGAAATCTATAAACTTCATTTTAAAATAAGCTTATCTTGATAGCATCCTCAGGTTCTTTAAAACGTCCTATAAAATATTTACTTTTCACAAAAAAGTATCATAGTTGGTATTTTAAGATTTTCCTACCTTGGAAACAGTTGTGTCCTTACATTAACCCAGTTAAACTGCGAACCACAAAATAACTCCTATTATCATAAAATGTCAACTAAACATAAACTGCCTCCCTGTTTTTATGAACAGGTACATACAAGTTTGTGATACAGTAATCATGATCCTGAATCTTAAACCAAATTTTCCAGTTGCAAACCAAACCTAATTAATATCCCATATGATACATTTTAGCACTCTTAGAAGTTTTTCTCAGAATTCACCTAAATGAGAAACCTTTTGTGATCTGTGACATACATATTACAACGTGAGGACATAGGGACCGTCATGGCCAGTCCAGGAAATTGACCCATCAGCAGCCGTGCTGCCAAGGTTTAGCCAGTCAGTCCACTGGTTTTTCCAGGGTGGTAATGGATTTGCATTGGTTTAGCTTCCCTGTTTGGTCTAGACTCTCAAAGGACGGGTGGTAGCATGCACCTGGAGTGGGTGTGGGCCTGGAGAGCAGACTAGAGCATGCAAAGCTGACGGTCTCACCTGGTGACTGAATGACTGACTTCGTGGCCGTGAACTTGCTCTCATTCGTTTGGTGCTCTCACCAGCTGAGCTAACTTATCTTTTAAGATAGAAATACACAAGCTAGCACAGCTTTCCAGAGTTTTATTTTTCTTTTCAAAAGAATTATCACCATTATAGTTCCAAAATATTTCCTATCATAGTATAGATTCAGAGGAGCTTTATAGTAAGATCACTATGATAAAATTATTTCAAACATATTTAAGCATTTCAGGCATCTGAAACGTACTCATTTTTACACACTAGAAGTAGGATTTAGAGCAAATGGAAACAGTGAATGGTTGAGGGCAAAGCAAAAACAATAAAATAAATTCACATCAATTGCCTTTTTATATTAGACATGGGAATTACAAAGGTCTCAAGGTAGGTAGGTAGTTAATGCCATCATGTGACAAAAAGAGCACTGGAAAGGAGCCTGGAACCCTGAGATCTAGTCCCAGCTATCATTACATAAGATAATGATGAGTCACAATTACCAGTTTTGTAGCATGGGAGACTGGGCTTGCTACATCTAAGCGCCCTTCCAATTTTGAAATTCTGATTCTTATAATAATATAAATCATATTTTTAAAATCTAGATTACTTTTAACATGTGACAAAAGATAGAGCTGCGAAAATGTTTTAAGATAAAACACAAAATAAAAGCAGACTGCATGTTTTAATCAAATGTTTGTAAGGACAAGAAGAGAAAGATAACTACAAAACTTCCTCAGAGATTCGATTCCTCCATCTAGAAAACAGGATTGCTTGGACAATACAGAATATATTTTCTTAAACTATTTCAAGTGCAGCACTGCGGTATTACTGAAAGACTTTTAAAAGTTATTTTCAAGGTAATAATTTCACATATTATCTGGAAATATGATTTCCTCCCTTCTCTCTCCTTTACTGTGAAAAATCTTTGTACAAGTGAAACCTGAGTCTCATCTAATAAATGTCTGTCTTCACCTTATGATGCTACTCTCTGAAGACTGATGAGCGAATGTATTTTGGAGCAGGAAGAAAGCACATGCCAAACTATTTTTAACCTTGTAAATCCTCATGGTGTCTCTTTTAGTGTAGACTTTAGAGAAAAATTAAATGGAAAGCAGAAATGATATGGAAGATTTCTTAACTAGAGCTGCAAAGCCTCTAATGTCCTCAAGAATATTAACCCCCCACCCCACCCCCGGTATTGGAACATTAGACAAAAAGGGACAGAATAAAATAGAATCCCTAAGGAGACAATCACAGTTCATTCTGAATCTCCTTTTACGACATCCACTTTAATTAAAAAGACATTAAACAAAGATGTAAGTTATTTCTAATTAAATATTGAGGTAACCATAATCCACATTTGCTGCCAATTCAAGATATTTTAAAAGGATTTACCATTGGTGATGAGCTCCCTTACGTCGATGAAGCCTTTCCCCCACCTCTGAAAATCTTGTATTGTTACTCATATTAATTTATGCAGCACCTTTTTCTTTAAAAAATTTTATCAAATGTGCTTCAAAATCTATTTATCTTGTAAGACAAAAATCTATCAGCTGTAAGGTATAAATGTGCCTCACAAGTCAACGTAACACATGTGGCAAAATTGCTGGGATGGGAACGGTTACATTGAAAAAGGGGGAATTCCAGTTCGGGATCACATAGCCGTATTATCCTAAACTCTTGCCACTTTAAATAAAGATTTATTGGACATTTTAATGGCTTTTTAAATTGAGGGATTTATCGAGTGCTTAAATTTTTAAGTACTGGTATCCCCCGCTTTTCAAAAGTTCCAGTTAGGCTTTTACAAAAGACCTACCTACATTACCACCTGACCAAAACAAATCGGAAGAGGATTTTTGCTTTTAAAATAATAGTAATTGTTCCTTCACTTTCAATCATTTCAGCCTACACAAGATTTCAATGGATCATTCTACTTTTCAGGTGGTGGAAGAAACCTGTATTTTTCTAACTTTTTTCAAATGAAATTTGAAGGGTGCTTTCTCTGAAATTTTTGTTAAGCTGAGTAATAGAGTGTATTATCAACCAAAATTAATTTTTAATAATGGATTACTTGTAGGTTTCTAGGATCAGTAATGCATAATGTTACTAAAGAGAAGTGTTTAAAACAGTACACTTAATAAGGTAGTCTTTGAGGCAAGAGTGCACTGCCTTCCTTGAATGCTGGCATTTCGAATAAATCCACTTTTCTTTTAAAACAAAACAAAACAAAAAACAAGTACACTTAAAATGATACTTTTATTTTCATTTTTCTTATATTCCCTTGTACTTATTGGATTTATATAGCACCTATCTCCCAAGGAACTCAGAATACCTTATAAGCTTATAAAGGCTTAAGAGTATTACAACTGCACAATAGCAACTGTTTTTAAACAGTAATATATTTTTTTTTACCTTGAGAATGTTCTATTGCCATGCTTTTGGAGAATAGCAAGGAGTGATGTGACGGAAAAGAGAAAAGTGGCAAATTGGGAAGCTCACAGAAAGAAAGGAACAAGGGAATGAAAAAGAAGCAAGAAATCATAACTTCAAGAAAGGCATCCACCTAACAGGTGAAAACTGAGCTTCCCTTTATCAGATTCTGCTTCCGTGAGCTGATGATGAGAAAAGCTAGACTAATGAACCTACTGTTTTCCTGGATCTAAGATAAAGCTCACTTTTTAACTGTTAGATTATCATATGGTGAAGAAATAATTCTTCTGCATACTCTATAAATATTACCCTTTGTTGTTTTCTACAGTATCAGCAGACTTACCAATGAAAGTCCATTACCAGTTTATTCCTAAGATGTACATCCTCATATTACATGTTTTCACTATTTTTGGCAGGCTAATATCTTCATCATTTTGGGGGGAAATAATGGCAGGCAGCCAGTTTATGAATTCCTGATGAACACTTAAAATGTTTAATGGAACATTAAGTACTATACATTTAACCTTTTCATAGTTAATTATAGGATCTGAAGTATAACCATAAATAATGAATATTGTAATATTTCATAAAATGAGCCTTATAAAAGTTAATACAGTTAAAACTTCATAATCTAAATGCATACATAGTCTAATCTACACGAGGAACAGATTTCATGTTTTTAGCTCCATTCTGAAAACTTCTGAATTTAACTCAAAGAAGGAATAGGCAAACATTTCTAGAATCTTAAAGTGCTATCTAATCTTATTTCATTTATAAAAATATAGAGATGTAAATCTTATTTCAAATATAAAACATTGCAGAACATAATTTAAGAAAGAAGGCCCTAAGACTTAGTGATGCAAGTGTATCTACATTTTAAGTTAAGCAATAATGGTTAAATTAAAGTCACCTTATGTAACAGCTTCGAGATTAATGGAATTTACTTTTAAGCTTAGTTGGCAAATAATAAAATGAGAAAAAAAATACCTTGTCTATTATTGAGAATACCAAATGATTAACCAATTGCTTTTATTTAAACCTAAATGTGATTTATTCTTGACAAAGGTGTGTATACCAACATATAACTTAGCTAAAATCAAAATATCCCCAAATTCTTAAATACCGAACTAAACATAAGAACCTGTGATTAGTTAAAGACACCTGTTTATGGACATAGACATTTATCTCTGGTTATTTCTCAAATTCATACCCTGTACCATAACAAATTTTAAAACATATTAGCAGGGTCTCTAATAAACTATCCACTGTGTACGTTCCATGTTAAATCTTACTTTTTTTTACTTATTCTCAAGAAAAATCTAAGTTTCAATTTACCTTATGATCCCAAGAAAAAATTTTAAAGTTACATTTTCATATCTTTTAGTGTATTAGCTTTAAGACACTTCATTTTCATACATTTATTTGCATTCTATTTGCTTTATACTCTAAACACGCATAGAATAATTTCATAGAAAGAGCTTTATTAAGTAAATAATTTTGTTCTAGCCTAAAAATTTAGTCTAGAAAAAGTCCCAAACTGTGAACTCTTTATCATATAGAACTCTTCCCTTTTACCAATTTTATAATGTTCTCACAAAATTGTCTCTTGAATAGCATTAACTTTGGGACCATGAGAAGTCTATTCACATGAATATTCAAATTCTCTATTTAAATCCTAAAAGGATCCACCATCTCAAAATTATCTCCAAAGTCTATTTATAAGATATTGCTCCAGTTACATTGTCAGCTATAACTAATACCTTAATTGTCACTGAAATCAAGACCATTCAATATCATTGTCCCTCATCCTTTCTTCAAATAGTGAATTTGAACACAACTGTAATTCTCTTAAGAATCTTTATTGAATTTTTTTAACAATTTAGCCTCTTGAATCTCAATGCAGTTCATTAAAAAATTTTCCGTATAGTTTCATATAAACTGCAATCAAAAACATAATTTACTTTGTCAAAGAAGTCATCTGTAGTTGCAAGTTATTTTTTGTAATATGCAGAACAGTAAAATGTAAGCATGCTCTCAGATGCAGGTGCTCCTGTGTACTATGGAGTTACTTTGAAGAGCTTGCTAAGATCTGCAGGCATTTTATGGAATGCAATCATTTTCTCCACAATTTAGATACATGAGAATAAAACTGGTATTTATGAATAGAGTATTTTTCTCAAAAAAGTTGAGGCAGCTTTTGTTGAACGCTGTCTTTGTGGGTATACTTGCTACACCTTGAACTGCACTAAGAGAAACCAACAGCCAGGGGTCCACGTTCATGCTCAAACTTGAAAAATCTCTCCACATGTGTTGAGGAGTTCCAAGAAAAGGAAGAGGGTAAAAGACTATGCAGTCGTTCATCATCTTACATTAACAGAACACATCAAGAAACTTTACAGGACAAGGGAGCAAATTCCCTTCATTTCTCTTAGTCAAGGTCAGTGGGTTATAGTGGAGAGTGGAGGTGGAGCAAGCCTAGAACAGGGTAAAGCTTAAGTCTATATCTCATGCATAACTGTCCTTGTTCTGTCCTCAAGTGTTTCTCAGACATCTGAATTAGAACTGAGGTTTGTTAACCTGGGATCCGCATTGATTTCGTATCTGTAATGATACCCTTCCATGTGATCCCTACAGGCATCTCTGATGTTATGCATCCACTTTTTTATCCCCTTGCGGTTCAAATACAAAACCAGTAGGAAAATGGCGCCTATCAGAGCTAAAACAATACCTAGGAAGACATAAGAAGTCTGCAGGGATGGAGGGAGGATAGGATCACAGTCCAGGTCGGAGCTGTTGAGTTCCAGGAGGACCCGATTCCTCATTTTTTCAGGGAATGCACAGGTGAGCCTGCCTTTGCCTTGCACTACCTCTGTCTCCTTGAGCCAGGCCACCATGTCTGTCATGTGGCAGTCACAGACCCAGGGATTGTTGTCCAGGAAGACCCTGACTTGGGGCAGGCCTTGCCACTCTGCCAGGGTGCCATTGTGAAGGACCTTGAGGGCGTTGTCCTCCAGGTGGAGGCTTTCTAGGTGTGTCAGGTTGCGGAAGGACACATAAGACAGGCTCACCAGCGAGTTGTTGTGGAGGTCCAGATGCCTGAGGCCGGGCAGTTGGGCCAGTACATCGCGGGGCAGGAAGAGGAAGTGGTTGCTGGCCATTTCCAGGCGGCGGAGCCCACGCAGCGCCTGGCCAGCTCGCAGGGCTGCTGCCACCATACCCTCGAAGCTCCGGTTCTGCCGTTGGTCCGCAGGGGGCACGATGTGGTTTAGGATCAGTTCTACCAGGGGGCTTGGGGCCGAGACGCTGGCATTGCTGTCCCAGAAAGCGAAAGGGCTGAGGTCGGACAGCGGGTTGTGGCTGAGGTCAAGCTGGCGCAGGCTGGGCAGATGCTCGAAGGCACCGGCGCGCACCTCCTCCAGGCGGCTGCCGCTGAGGTTGAGCGCGGCCAGCTCGGCCAGCGGAGGTCTGCGGGCGAAGGCGCCCGATGGGAGCACCGACAGCTGGTTGCCGGTGAGGAAGAGGTTGCGCACATAGGGGGGCAGGTCCGCCGGCACCTCGGTCAGGTTGCGATTAACGCACTTGACGGTGCGAGCCGCTTCGGAGCACTCACATGGCGCGGGGCACTGGCCCGGGAGCGGGGGCTGGGCGGACACCGCAGAGGCCAGGAACGACGCCGAGGAGGTGGAGGAGGTCGCCAAGGAGGTCGGTGAGGACGAAGAGACCCAGCCCAGGAGAACCAGTGCCAGCCGCGCCAGCCGCAGCCGCAGGTCCCCGGCGGCGGGGCCCCAGGAGCACCCCCCAGGCATCACGGCACGGGTCTCCCCGGAGCTGGGCTGGGACGGCGCCCGCTCCGAAGGCTCGGGAGCTGGGCCCGGAGGACGCAAATCGGCTGGAAGCGTCTGGAGAAAACTTGCCTCTCGTGGGAGCGGAAGAGGGACGCCACAGCCACAACTTGGCTATGTTCCCCCTGACCCTCCGGCGTGCCCCCACCGCCACTTCCCTCCAGAAAGTACGCACAGCGCCAGGAAGTTCAGTGCCTGCTCCTCTTCCTGCCGCCGCCCTGGCGTGCCACCTCCTCGCGTCTTTTGTTGGCGCCTCGCGCTGGATCCGCTGCAGGACCTGGGGCAGGCGGGAGAGAGGCGTGAGGAGCCGCGGCGGCGACAGCTCCCCGAGGGCAGGCACCCGCCTAGCCAAGCCAGGGTGTGCCCTCTCTGCCCCCAGGAGCTCCTTCCGAAAGCCGGCCTGGGTCTCGCCTCCCCGGGTCCCACGCACATACGTACCCAGCGCAGGGTCGCCCTTCCTTAGACGGGAGCGCCGAGTCCTCCCCCTGCCCTGGCCCGCACTCTCTGTACCCATGCAGCCGCCCGCCCTCCTTTCGCAATCAGACGCGTTCCCGCGTTTCCGTTCCCGAGGCATCCCCAGCGCCTTCCCGACCAAACTTCTCACCCAGCGCCTTCCCCGTCGCCTCCAAAGACGACCTGCCTTTTGGGTCTCTGCCCTGCCCCGGACCTCTCCTCCGGGTCCAGGTAGGATGAGAAGGAATTCTGAGATTACAAGAGTGATAGTTTTTCATACCTTCTATGATTAGCAGGACGTGGAGGATCCTACAGCTGTGGACCCCCAGCCCGCGCCCGCGCCGGCCCTGGGATCCCAGAGCGGGTACAAGTCATCTCCAAAGGGGAGGAGAGAGGCCGCGAACAAAGCAGCGGTGAAACCGGGGATCCGCGCTACTCTCCCGCCTGGGGGTGGGAGGGGCCCCGGCGCCGCCTCCGGGTGCTCGCCTGGCGGCTCAGTCCCAACCGCTCACCTCCGTGCCGGCTACCTCCGGAGACAACTCCGAGTCCCGCCAGAGTCACAGCGACTTTCTGGCTCCGTGCTTCGGGCTGTCCTCGCACCCCAGCCCCTGACCCAACCTCCGAAGCTGGGAGAAACCAACCCGGGGGGCAAGGGAGGGCCAGGTCCGCTGGAGGGACTTAATCCTGCCGCGTGGCCAGTCTCGGCGCCCTCGGCAGGGAGATGTGAGAAAGGAGACTGGAGGGGAATCTGGGCTGCGCGCCTCCTTCTGGTGGAAGTGAACAGAAATGTGCCGGAAAAGCTGAGGGAATCCCTGTCTTCCCCCCTCCCCCGGCATCCTTCGGCGGTTCCTCATTTTGCATATTGTATTTACCTTGGATAAAAAAAACCGTTAGTGACTCTTGTGGAATTCACCCTAATTCGGGCACCTAGAGGAGTAACAAGATAGATTTAAGCGTGACAGCAGCGCGAAGCAGCAGCACAAAGAAATGAGCTGAAAATATACAGCAGCAGCAGCAGCAGCAGCAAAATGCCTAGCAAACTGCGAAGGAGCTTCAGAAAGTCTTCCCATCAAAGTGATCTTATACGCCAACTTCAGATTTAGGAGTAAAGAATGCGTCCCCACCTGGCCTACCCCCGCACATTTTGGACAGTTACAGAACTTGCAAAGGTAGAGAACCAACTTTAAGAAAGAAAAAAGAAAAGAAAAGAAAGGAAAGGTTAGTGGAGAGGAGATTCATTCTTGATTCATTAGCTCTTTCTCCTCCCAAAATTAAAAGCAGAGGGAAGAAAACGGCAGCCAAAGCATCCTAGAAACAAAAGACAAATAGCAACGGCGTGAGTCACCCGGAAAGCGGACCTGCCCCCCTCACCAGATGTGGCTGCGGTGTGTGTCTGTGCAAGTCACTTAAGCTGGGAGCCTTCACGAGGTTGGGGGTGGAAGGGAGGCCGCCCAGGGAGATCAGAAGCTTGGCCCTAAAGTCTGTTGCCCTAGTGGGTGCAGGGCAGGCGGGGGAGGTGGAGAAGATGGAGTTGGGGAAAGGGACAGCTTGAATGACTGTTTTCAGGGAAGACCTGTTTTACTGGAGAGATTTGGGGTCCTGAAAGTGCTACCCTTGCTCTCTCAATAACTCTGTATCTCCTTTGTCCCAATCAAATAATTTCCCTGAAAGGGTGAGAAGGTGCTAGTTCTTCCAGGCTTCTTTGTTTTGGAGAAAAATGGCAATTAGAAAAAAACAGTTGGGAAAATTACACTCTGATAATAAAAGAAAAAAGATAATGATGCCGAAGTGTGTGCCTGTGACTCCTGGTTTTTAGGGTGAAGGCCTGTCAAGTCCATTTCTGATTACTTTTGTAGTAAGAGAGAGTCTGCAGAGCCAACAGCAAAAATGGCCCAGACAAGACCGGAGGGGTTGGAGACCGCAGAGATTTGAGCAAAAAAAACAGTTTTGTTAATTTGCATCCTCAGCACATTTACTTAAATTTTTTATTTTTAAAATTGTTTTGCAACATGAATGTGAAACATTTTGGAAAAAGAATCTCAGAAGCTGTAGTCATACTCTGTATCCTGACTGTGGTGATGGTTGCATAAATCTATACATGGGTTAAAATTTGTAGATGTATCTATATATACCAAAAAAAGTTCAGTTTTATTCTATGATAATTTTAAAATAAAAATTAATTGCTCATGGGAAAGAACTAGTAATGTTCTGGCATGATATTAGTTCTGGTTCTGATGTAAAAAGCAACTGTTCCGTTAAGAATGAGAGGCTCTTTGGAATTTAGAAAGATTATATATGTGTGTGTGTGTGTGTAATATATATATATATATATATATATATATATATATATATATATATATATATATAGCATTGACTGTTTCTTAACTTGCCAAGCCCTGTGCTGATCACTTTACAGAAATTATTTTATTTACTTGCACATCAATATTCAGGTAATTCCTCTCACTCCAGTTTTACAGATGAGAAAATTGAGGCAAAATAAATTACATATTGTAAACCCACCCCCCTTTTTTGTGGGGGATACATTCTGAGACTCCCAGTCAATGCCTGAAACCATGGATGGTACTGAACCCTATACTGTTGTACACTATGGTTTTTTCCTTTACATAAATACCTATGATAAAGTTTAAATTATAAATTAGGAACAGTAAGAGATGAACAATAATAATAAAATAGAACAATTATAACAATATACTATAATTAAAGTTTTGTGAATGTGGTCCCTCTCAAAATATCTTACTGTACTGTACGCACCTCTTCACATAAAGGAAGCACCTTATGGCTTCTCTTTGGCATATCCCTACTCTTACGCTTTGGGGACATTATTAAATGAAATCGAACATAAATTTTGTGATACCATGACAGTTGATCTGATAACTAAGATGGCTCCTAAGTGACTGGTGGGTAGGTACACTAGACAAAGAGAAAGCTCTCAGCCCAGGCAAGTTGGCATGTGATAGTGTTCATAAGATCGTATCACTCTGAACAGTTGTGCAATTTAAAACCTATGAATTCTTTGTTTCTGGAATTTTCTATTTAGTATTTTCCAAAACTAAAACTAACAGAAACCATGCAAAGTGAAACTGCTATCAAGGGAGGACTAGACCACTGTAACTTTTTCAAATGAGGGGTAGAACTCGGCCCGCATTATTTGTCTGCCTTTCAAATACATCCCACATTTTGCCTTTAGGCCAGGCTAAGGAGTTCGGTCCTACTTTGCTACACCAAAGCACCGGCAGTTGGTTGTGGCTGCTGAATCAGGACCCAGAAACAGGTCGTTTCTAGCTCCACCACACTCACTGTGTGACTTATGGATAACTTTGTTGCTGAATCTGTAAAAGAGGACCACCAATAAATCTTTGGAGCATTTCCATGAGAATTAAGATAACGTATGTAACACAGATAGCAAAATTGCCTTACTAATATGCTCTCCTTAATTACTCCCCGTTTTACCATTTATTGTGCACTCACTAGATCTCTGTACCTATGTTAATGACACGAGTGCAAGGATGAATAGTTTATGGTCTCCTTAAGTAATATTGCCAGGTTTAGCAAATAAAATTTCAGGATACCCAGTTAAATTTGAATTTCAGGTAAACAATAAATAATTTTTCAGTATAAATAGGTCCTGTGCAATATTTTAGATGAAATATGAAATGAAATGAAAGAAAAATCTGAATGTCCTGATGGAGAAGAACCAATTTAGTGAATTCAATAGGTGACTTTGTAACCTATTGGAGATTTGTTTCTACAGGATACATTTTTCTTCTAATGACCCAAAGGAAAGTCATTAATAAATTATTGAAATATTGCTGCTAAGTCCTAGAAAGGAGGAATGTAGCATATTTAAAAAGAAAAAGATGAGTGATTATGGCTACTCTCATGGTAACAAGCAGAGAGAGCCATGTGGTCCAGCGTGGACAAAAATCAACATTATTTGACTTGTTAATTTTGGTCTCTGTCTTAAATCACCAAAGGAATTGATGAAGGTGAGCACTCTGAAATCTGAAAATGTCTAAAACAGAATCCAATATTAGCAAACATCAAACGTCATAAAACCACGAACCAACACTTAAACCCAGAACAATCAATTTGAGGGTCAATTCAGAAAAAAATATATAGATATACATTCATGGAAAAGCAATTTTTAAAAATTGTTAGTGATTAAAAAGAAAAGTTCTCATGAGCTGATTTCAAATCACTTTAGAAAGAAATGGGCTTCTTATCTGAGCTATATAAACTAAATTAAGTAAAATATAAACCAGGGAATGAGTTTAAAAAGACATAATTGTTTCATAGTCAGTATAATGGGAATTGGAGCTGGTAAAAGAAAACTACAGCAAACATGTTTCAAAATTCATTGGAGATTAAATAAATACTAAAGGCAGCACAAAGCAAAAACAGCTGTAATAGACATGAAGAGATCAAACTGCATGGAAATACGTGACTCTTAAAGGATGAAAAAATATGAAAAGGTAAATAACAATTACCTAGTAATTTGCAGAACTCTCCAAAGAGTTAACATTAAAGAGTTCTTCAACTCTAAGTATTTAACTTCCTAAGACCTTATCATTTGACCTTCACCTATTTGATATTCTTGGGATACAAAAGTACATAGGATAAAAGTTCCTGCCCTCAGAGAATTCCCAATCTCTGACAGAGTTAAACTGTGACAGAGTTAAACTGTCTTAACACTTACAAACCATATGGTATTTATTTGCAAGGGTCAAGGAAGGAGTGGGAAATTGTGTGGAGGAGGCTTCATTGGGGTAGTAATGGTTCAATGGTATTTTGAATATTACTAAGAACTTGACACACAAGTTGGTGAAAAGACTCAAGAGAACTTGTTCACGTCTAGAGATGACTCGAGGAAGAGCACAACACACATTAGAGGGAGTAGTACAAGGTCAGATTTGAAATATGGTGCAATCAAATTGGTACCCTCCATTCTAAAAAGTTTGACTTCATTCTGTAGTGCCTGGGAGCTTCAGAGGATGTTCTGCAGGAGAATGACATTAACAGGTGAGCATGTTAGAATGATCACCTTTGTTCTCTGTTTTAGGGGTGCATTATAGGCAGAGAAAACTGAGGGCAGGGAAAGAAGTTGAGAGAGCCAAGTGATAGATATTGAAGAACCAAACTAAAACAGCTGTGAAAGACTGACAAGGAGGGAACAGATTACAGATAGACCAGTGGTTCTCAACAGGGTGACACTGCCTGTAGTGGGCGTTTTGGGTACTTGTGGAGCCATTTTCTGGTTGTCAGGATGACTGGGGAGAACTACTGGCATTCAGTGTGTGGAGGTCAGGGATATTAGATGTGCTGTAATTGAGGGGCGATATCATACAATGAAAAATTATCCTGCTTCCCACGTGACTTTCAAATATCCATCTAGACATCTGGTAGATGAAAAACCTAATTATAATCATCTCAACCTAGACACAACTCCATTTTATATTTAAACTGCAAATATTTAGAGGATGGTTTTAATATACACTGAATTTTCCAGAAATAAAGCTACGCTGTTCATTGAAGGAAAACTGTATATTGTTTTGTCTGGAACTTTGCCAAAATTTTATCTCTGACAGCTATGCCACTTATTGCTATTTTAACCAGTAAATACAACCCAAATGTATCATTTTGCATTTGTAATGATTGCATTTATAGTGATACTTATTTCATAATATCTAATATAAAGAAAAATTATTTTCATTATTCACTTGAATATTGGTCTAATTTTTCTTAATGCCTAGCCTGTTTGTATATAGGTGGAAGTATATTACCTCTTCATTATGTCTGTAAGTATAGTTATGCCCAAGCATTTATATGTTACACTACATATTATTTAATATTTAATTATTATCTTTGTATTTTCCTTTATATTATAGTTAATATAGAATATATTTTCAAATTTATATATGAAGATACATTTTATATAAAGAGAGGGCTTTATAAAATATTTGTTTTAAAAAGGAAACTGACATTTTGAAGATTAGAAAAACCTATACAGATATTTAAGAGTTAGAATCTGTAAATTTTAGTGATTTATTCAGTATGGATGTGAGAATGCAGACATTTTTTATAATTCTAAATGTAACATAAATAACTTCTATATTTTAAAAGATACCCAAGAGAAATTCTATGTAATTCTAGATTGAAGAGTCAAATTCGACTGTAAGAAAACTGAAAAATACCTAGAGTAAAGGCTAGAACAGTGAACTTATTTGTTTAAAGATGAGTCTGGTTTATTTGGTTAAAGTACTGTCTTTTCAAAAGAAATTGTGATGAATATTGAAATTAGCAATGTTACCTACTACTTTTTTTAATGTAAATTAATTCAACTTTGAAGGTGACATTGGAGAGTTTCTATTTCTCTAGTTCTTACCCATACTGAGTTCTAAAACAAAACTGGAATTCAGCCAAAAATGGGAGCAGTTACAACTGTAGCCATCATCCAAATTCAATTAATTTCAGTTAAATTTAATAAAGTTCAACAAATGTTTATCAGTGTGCCTTTTTTGTAGTATTGACTTTATCTTCCAACAAGAGCCACCTCCAAAGCCAGAATTTTTCTTAAAAAAATTTCCAGTCCTGGGACATTGACGAGCAACCTATCGCATGTTTGTGGCAGAGATTCAGCAGGTAGACTTGGGCCAAAGCTTGGATGCATGACCCACGCTTCTCTGATCTATTTTGTAAGTCTTATCCAGTGAGCTAAAGCACATAGGTCAGTAAGTTGTCTGCTAGCACTGATTGAAATATTCAAAGCCAGTAAGTGAATATTTTATCAGATTTAACTTAGATCCACATATAAAAGCCCAGAAAGAAGAGATTTAAAATATTGTATATTTTGGAATAGAAATTTATCACATTACCTTGGTGGTGAAAAAAAAAATGGAAGTTAAAAAGTTTAATTAGGGAGACAAAATCAAGCCAGTGTCAAATCACATCGCCTGAACAATCTGGATAATGGTAGAATGAAGCAGTTGGTTGCAGAGTGCATGCCAAAGAATGTCTACACTGAACTTGAACAAAAGCCTGCTGAAAGAATGTGTGATGTCAACAGATACTTGAACCCAAAAAATATTGAGGTGATAACATTTGCAAAGGAGTAATATTCAAAATAGTTTATGACTAGTGTGGCACCGATACTGATCAATAAATGTTCAATAATCAGACAGGCGCCACCTGTAAACCAGCGATAGGGCTTTGTTGGTGCAAGTTGCCTGAAATAAAATATATATTACTATCTACAAGGGCTGTCTGGAAAGTATCAGCCATGTAATATGAAAAATAGAGGCATTTATGGCTGGATTTTTTCCAGACAGCCCTTTGTGTGTGTGTGTGTGTGTGTGTGTGTGTGTGTGTGTGTACACATATATATATTAGTTCCCCTTATCTGTGGTTTCACTTTCCATAGTTTGTTGCCTGTGATCAACTGTGATCCAAAAATACGAACTGGAAAATTCCCAAAATAAATGATTCATAAGTTTTAAACTTCACGCTATTCTGAATAGCTTGATGAAGTCTCGCTTTGTGCTGCTCCAACCTCTGCCAGGGATGTGAATCATCGTTTTGTCCAGCGTATCGATCATGCTCTTTGCTTGCTAGTCACTTGGTAGCCATCTTAGTTTTCAGACCATCTGTTGCAGTATTGAAGTACTTGTATTAAAGTAACCCTTATTTTACTTCATAATTACCCCAAAGCAAGAGAGTAGTGATGCTGGGAATTCAGATATGTCACCGAGAAACCACAAAGTGCTTCCTTTCAGTGAAAAGCTGAAAGTTCTTGATTTGATGTAAAAGGAAAAGAATGATATGCTGATCTATGGTAAGAACAGATCTATCCATGAAATGACTGATTTATCAATTAAACTTTATCATAAGTATGTACGGACTTAGGTATAGGAAAAGAAACAGTTTATATGGCGTTCAGTACTATCTGCAGTTTCAGTCATTTACTGGGAGTCTTGGAACATATCCTTCATACACAGGTGGAGACTACTGTATATTATAGAGGTTTCTGATAATCTTGACAACCACTCTTCACAGTATGGGCAATCACTTTAAAATTTATTTATAATTTTTAAGCTTTACCATAAAGAATTGGAAGCTTTTTTAAAATAAGAAAATAACCAGTAGTTATAAATAAACTGGGATTATTCATTGTTAAATAAATATGGAGTGTATGATAAGTGCTTTTACATACTGTACTGAGAACTGAGGATGTAGTGATGAATAAAACAGACAGGGCCCTGTTTTCATGGAAACTTATTGTTCCTGCCAGTTTATTTAACTCAAGTGTGGGAAATCTAGTTTTCTTTTTTAATTGAGTTAAGATATTTTATTATTAAATATAGAAACGCATACTCTACATTAGGGAATAGTGTAATAAAAACTTGTGTACCTACTACTCAGCTTTACAATCCTAACATTTGGTTTCTTTTTCAATTTTATTTTGCATGAACTTAAAGTATACAATTTGGCAAGTTTTGACTTATGTGTAAATCCTTGAAACCCACATCACAATCAAGATAATGAACATTATCTATCAGCCTCAAAAGTTTCCTCATGACCTTTTGTAATCCCTACATCCACATGATGCCTCCACCCCATCCAGTCCTCAAGAAATCATTAATTTGATTTCTGTCACTATAGATTAGTTTGAATTTTCTAGAATTTTCTATAAATGGAATCATAAATGTGCTTTTTAAAAATCTGGCTTCTTTTACTCAGCACAATTAATTTGAGATTTATCCATGTTGTTGTAAGTATCAATAATTTATTCCCACATGATGTTGTTGTTTTTGAGTAGTATTTCTTGGTATAGATATAGGACATTTTGTTTATTCCTTTATGCATTGATGGACATTTGTACTGCTTCTGGTATGGGGTTGTCACATATAAAGTCGCAAGGAACAGTCACGTTCAAGTCTTTATGTGGACATAGGCTCTCATTTCTCTTGGGTAAATACCAAGAGGTGGAATGGTTCAGTCACATGGTAGATTCATTTTTAACTTTTTATAGAATTGCCAGACTGGTTTCCAAAATGGTTCTACCATTTTACATTACCATTGGCAGTGAAGATGCTTACTTCACATACTTCCAACACTTGATATGGTTAAACTTTTAGATATTAGATTTCTAAGAAGTGTATAGTAGTATCTTATTTTGCTTTTAATTGATCAATGATGTTGAGCACCTTTTAATGTTTTTATTTGCCACCTGTATATCTTCTTCCATGAAATGTCTGATTAATTCATTTGTTCAGTTTTTAATTGGACTGTTTCTTTTCTTATGGTTGAGTTTTATGAGTTCTTTACATATATATTCTAGCTACAAAGAAACTATAAACTATAGTTGTACACCTAGACTGATACTGTTGAAATTCCCAATCTAAGGTAAAAGTAAAGAATCTTACAGTCATCCAAACAAAAAAATAGGCACCTGTAAAGGAAGAAAAATCTAATTGATTTTAGAATATTTTTATGCTCTATTAGTTGCTAGAGGAATTTGGAGCACTGTAAATAGCCTGAGTTTTAAAAACGAATTTAATGTATTTTTTTAAATATGCAATTCATTTCAACAATTGAAAATTCAAAATGAAAAGGTAGCCAAGGGAAATGTCTTCTTCCTCTCCTGTTCCTCAGCTTTCCAGTTAACCTGTCCACAGACAACCAAGTTTTATCATGTTTTGTATGTATCCTTCCAATTATAACTTACGCATATGTGTGCAAACATATTTTCACTAATAATTGAACACTGTACATTCTCACTTTAACTGAAATGTTAAGTCTCATACATTATTCCTCATTAATAAAGAACTCTATCATAGGTAGATGGTATTCCATTGCATTCATATGTTAACTATCAATTGCTGTGCAATAAGCCACCTCAAAAATCAGTGACTCAAAGCAGCGATTCTTTATAACATAGCTTATGCATCTGTAGGTTGCCCAAGGATTGGATGATCTGTGTTGAACTTGGTTGACCAACTGCTAGTCTGGGTTTGCTCATGCTTGTGCAAATTGACTGGTGGGTTCTACTCTAGGTTGGACTTGACTGGAACACCTTATTTGAAGACAGTTTTGCTCCAAATGGCTATTACCTTCCTCCCAAGACCAATGGAACTACTCACGCATGTTCTTTTCATGACAACAGTAGAAGCACAAGAGCAAGCAAGCTGAATCCACATAAGTCCCTTTTAAAATACTGCCTGTATCACATCTATCAACATAAAAAAAAATGCTATCAGCCAAAGCAGATCACATGCTGAAGCCAAAATGCATGGCATTACACCCCACTGACAGTGGAAAAACACTGCAAAATGACATGGCACAAGGCTTATAAGAGGAAAGTCTGAAGAAATGGGGTTATCAATACAATCGGTCACTAACTGATGTAACACAATCTATTTAAACAGTCCCCTATTGGAAGGTTTTCAGCTTTTTGCTATTACAAGCAATGCAGCAATTCCTAATAAGTACATACATCACCTTTCACATATGCCAGTATATCTCTAGGATAAATTCTTGGAAGAGGTTTAAGGGTATAGGCTTCTGCAATTTTGATAGGTATTGCCAAAGCACTGTTCAGAAATTATTGTACCAATTTATATGTCTTTCAGCCATGTTGGGACTATGTCATCAGTTTTTTTTATCTTTGCTAATCTTGCACATGAAAAGTAGATTAGTGATTGCCTCAGTCTGGATTTAAAGTTTAACACTTCCTTTAACAGCTCTCCCAAGACTTACTTAATTATAGTCATTATTATATTTAAAATTTACTTGTCCAATGGTATTTTTATTTTAAATTCAAAAATCCCAGTGACATTTTCTTCACTCGCCTAGTAAACTCAGATTCATTTTCTACTACTCAGCTGAACATTACCTTCTTTAAACATTTTGGCCCCAGGCAGCATTCACTGCTCCGTCCTCTGCACTACATATGTGAGTTATTATACCTCATGATGGTAAGTATTTGTGTATATGGTTGTCTTCCTTTACTTCAGATTGGGGTGCTTTTCTCCTTGTATCATGAGAGCCAAGAAAAGCACCTACTGAAAGACTGCGTGGATGGATGGATGCTTGGATGAATTGATGGATGGATGGATTGATGGAAGGATGAATTAATTCCAAATTAATTACAAAATTTCAATAATCTACTTTAATATTAGTGCAATTTGAAACACCTAAATAATCAATCTGATACCTTACTAGCTTACAGGATTTTAGAATAATTTTTAAACCTTTATAAAAAAAGTAGAAATATATCGTGGCACTTTTAATGAAAACTGACCTTTATCTGACTCTCTATACCAAAGGAAAAAAATGAGGCACTCTGTGTGAAAACTAAGAGTTAAAAAATAGTATTTTTCATGATGTAGAGTTAATGTTGGGATATTCACTGCATCAAACAATGGAATTTAGCATGGTACTTCAGCAGCTTGGTTTTTGAGAAGTTTAAAAATTGAAACAAAGCTAATCAGAACTTACATAAAGAAAATACATATAAATACTATTTGGAGGCTGTAACTGAAATATGTTTTTAAAGAGTTGTCCAATACATGTTCTGTATGGGCAATGTGACAAATAAATTTTATCATAAATGATTCATTATAACATTTTTTAGTCTTGGAACAAATATAAAAATGTTCTTATTAGATCACAAGTTGTACCTAATATGACAAGTGCAGGGTTCCTACTCATTTGATCATGAAATATTATTTACTATAATTCTCAATAGCTTTGCATAACCTGATTTTCTATTAAAATATCTGTTATAAATTCTTTTATGTGTGTAATATTATTATAAGTTGATTTTTGGTCAAGAAAGCAAGAGACCTAATATATATTCTATTTTGTGATAAAATCTTTATTGAGAAAATATTTTCTTGCTTAAGAAAACTTCAACAATTTATTGTCAAAGTCAAATATTTCACTATTTTTGGTTCTGTTTGCTTTTGTATTCCTAAAAGTTTATGGCTTAGAAACAGACCACAAAACATTTGGTTTGTTGTGTTTTTTATAATTAACAATCAGAGAAGTATGCATATTCTGCTTTGTCTTTTAAGGGCGTTTTTAGATACCAGTGTGGTTGTCTCTGAGTTAGAGACTCACTCTCACCTCTCTTGTCCTTTCTAAGCCCAAATTTGCTTATTACTAAACTCTGATGGCAGGCTTGCAAGTAGACCATGGTTAGAGAAATTTCCAGGGCATGGAATTCGGACTAGGCTTAGCTGTTATCATAAGAAATAATAAATTGCTTAGTGCATAAATAATTTTTCTTAGAATTTTCACAACGCTTGATGTTATTCTTATGGATTTTATCTCTTTCCACCTTGCTTTATGGTTATTTATTGTATATGCTAGGCTCATTCTCCCTACTGCATTGTAAGTAAAATACTGAGTTTTACTCATCATTTTATGACCCATAACACTTTTTACAGGGGTTTAGCATGTAGGAATTACCTAATTAATGTCTTTTGAATATCGAATTGTTCAATTAATTTGTCTAACTTCAAGCACAGAATTGTGATGATGCCAAAGATCTGTTTAGAGAAAATTTTGGCTTCACCACGATTCTAAACACGAATAATACAATAATTACACTTGCTCAATAGATCAACTTATATGCAAAAGGCATTGTCTTCCTCCCTCTAGTTACTTTGTTGAGTAGGCAGTACCTCACTGAAGTACTTTCTGTAATAGTGCTCCCTGATGTTTTAGCGCCCTCCAGAGGCCTCCAGAATATTCTCACACTTGTACCTGGAGAATAAACAGGTGCACTGCTAACAGAAACCCACAATTTTGCATTGGAGGCATAAAGATTTGCAACACCTGGCATGTCTTCCTGGCACTGAAACCGCCTCTGCCAGAGCATACATCTCAGCAACCTGAAGATCTTGGCACGTGGTTGCCCACTCTAGGGAGCTGATCATAAGTCAGAGATGCAGGCTCCCAAGGTATAGACAAGATAACATTCAAGATGTGGAAAGAAAATGTTAGAGCTTGCACTTACATATGTACTTTGTCTAAAAATATGAAAGACATTATATTTTATTATTAATGTTTAATACACAGTTTGCCAAAATATGGTACTCAATGCATCCTGAGGAAAGATGGGGAGATGTAGATGCTGGTGCTCTGCTTTCTTTGCTTCAGTTTATCAAAGTTCACTAATCCTGACCATAATTCTATCCTAACCATCACCAGGTGTAACAGACACTGTGGATACCACACCCCGTACTTGCCAGGCCCACCTGAATTCGTGTTCGGTTCAATAAACAGTTTGCAGCATGCTGAAAGCTTTTCACCTCTAGCATCAGCATCTCTTCTCTGCCTAATTCTCCAGCACCGTGGGAGTTGGCACCACCAAAGACAAGTGTAACTCAGAAGGGAAGCTGACTTAAAGCCACCAGAGACAACCATCAACCACTAGGGAATGGCAAGTTGGTAGATAAATGTTTCAGCTGTCCATCATACAGGAAAGGATGATTCTGAGGTATGTCCCACATGGCTTCTCAAAAGGACACTATTGGGATTGAGTCCACAGCAGCAACATGCTCATTAATGCATTCCATAGGCTTGCTGTGCCTATTCCCTCCTTCGTGCTTCCCAGGGTCACCTCCCAAGGAAACAACCAGCACTTAGTCCTTGCCTCAGGGGCTGCTATTGAGGGAACCCAAGAAGTCAGGTGAAGTGGATTTATATACTATGTTATCTACTTAATTAAGCAAATACTCGCATAATGAATACATGTTTTAATAAATTTATGCAGAGAAATTTCCTAATGAAGGTAATACTGACATGTAAGAGCAGTGAACAAGAAACTGACATTGCTGATACTTCCCTGACTCCAAGAAAGAACAATTTGTCAGCCAAATTGCAGTAAAAAAAAGTAATGAAAATCTCATCAGATCTAACAAGACGTAAGCAAAAATTCAAAATTGTCTAGGACTATTTTAAATAGACATTTGCATCCATTATAATGGTAAACTTTACCTTACCTATATATTGTGCCTTGCAATACTAATTAATGATATTATGACACATCACAATTGACAAGACAGTTACCTATATGGTTTGTTTAATCTTTATCTTATTATGGTTCTATTTTTATGTTTCATAACATACTTAATATGTTAATTTGTCCATGAAGCACTTCCCTCAATGAGGATATTTGCTCAGATTTTTTACTAATAAGAGTCCATAGTCAAAAAACACTATGACCATTGTGTAAAGGATACTGGCCTTTGTAACTTTTTAACTATCGGAGGTCACCATGTTGAAGTCTAATTTTACAGATGAGAAAAGTAAGGTTCAGATAGCCTAAGTAGCTTTTCCGGGACCACACTTGTGATTGATGGTAGAACCAAATTATAATGCAGGCCTTCTGATATTCAGTTCAAAAGTCTTTCCACTCTACCACAGAGTGTAAGACATCTAAAGTGACTTTACCTTGATTTGGAAGGCACACTTGTCTCTGGGCCACATTCTCTTCTGTCTGCTCTCTGCCCCTCACTCACCCATGACCCACCCTGGCTCTCGGTTTCTTTGTATTATTGATGACTTTGTATTTATTGACATTAATCCATTCTTCCATGTGGACCTCTCTTTTACCTTCACTCACTACATCTAGACCATCTACTTACCTTGTCCCGAGGTAGAGGACAGCTAATACTATGTTCTGTCCTGCCTTATAGCCTTGTCTTTTCAACCCAGTACTCATCCATGGTCCCACATGACAGGGCTGCTACTCACCCAGAGGTCCAGATTCTGCTTCCAAGGTCTAATTTTTTCTTTTTCTTTTTCTTTTTTTTTCTTTTTAATGTGGGTAGTTCCCTGGCTGGGAATCAAACCCAGGCCACAGCATTGACAGCGCTGAAACCTTAAGCCACTACACCACCAGGGAACTCCTCCAAGGTCTAATTTTGCTTTGAGTTATGGAAGTCATGCTGGTTGTTTGCATCTCATATATTGTTGGGCCAGTATACCCTACTTTAATCTTGTTTCCCTTTAAACTCTGAATTAATTTTGGTTGTGAATTGCTCTAGGATTAGATGAGGGGTTAATGGAAGCTGAGACTATGAATTTAGTTCCAGATCTATAAGTTTGTAAATTTAGTAACCATTGTATTTTCATGGAAAACAGTTAGGACCTCATTGTAATATATAGAAGCAGAGTAAAAGGAAACTTAAGGAAGTGCTATGGTTAAGAGCATAGATTTAAACCAAATTGGGAACCAATTCGATCTGTATTTATCTATATAAACTTGGGAAAAGTCATTTCACTTCTCGATGTCTGTCTCCCGATCTATAAAATGGGGGTGATAATTATATCTACTTCAAAAGAAATTTGTGAAGATTAAATAAGGTAATATAGCCAAAGCATTTAGAATAATGATAACTAGCAAATGCTGTATAAGTATTAGACAATGGGGTGATCTTCATGAAGTTCAAGTGTTGGGTAAATATCTATTCACTTAACAGATGTTTGATGGTCTATTTCTGTGTACAAAAATGGGTTAGACATTGTAGGGAATACAGTAAAGTACAATAAAGAATACTTGATCATAAAAGGATGAGGTCTGAGTTAAAGCAGTAGAAATGGTAATAGAGGTAAGTGGACTAATTTTTCAATTTTAAAAATTAGAATATACAGGATATAGTGACTGATTAAATGTGGGAGTGAAAGAAAAAGAGATATCAAAAAGGCTCTCCCCCATTCTTCAGCTTGTATGTTTACATAAACCGTGTTTTAGAACGAGGGACAAGATGCAGATGGAGGAGCAGGCTTTGAATGAAAGGTAATGAAGTGGATTTGGATAATTTCTAGTTTGCGGTGCCTATAACAGAAATGAACCTGAAGCTCAGGAAAAAGGGACATTAGAATTCAAGTTGAGATGATTGTTGAAAACATAGGCGTCATTGAGATCACTCAGTGAAGACATATAAAGGAAGAAGAAAATTCAGCTTAGCCCAACGTTTAAGAGAGGACAGGAAATGGATAAATCAACAAAGTCAGAAAAAGTAGTTAGAAATGTGGAAGCAACAACAGAGTGTAATATCATGGAAATAAATGATGTCTGAGAAAGGTCTAAAGGTCCAACAGTGGCAACTATTGTGGGAAGATTGAGTAGGATAAAGATTGAAAATAAGCCATTGGATATGATAACTAGGCAATAATTGGTTACAGTGAATTGGTAGAGACAGTACACATTGTAGATAACAGCAATGATTTAGATGGCACCTACTGGAGGGAAACTGGAATTTCTGTATTGCCACTCCCTGATTTGCTAAGCAACATACTAACACTCTCTAAACCTTAAGTTCTCACCTGTATAATAGGACTACTAATGATACCTACCTCTTTAGGTTCTTAGAATTTAAATGAGAAGATACAAATATACTGCACAGGCTTACCTTCATTAAATGCATATTGGCTATTATTATTAATAATTAATCTATTACAATTGGTTAAGGAGCAAATATTGTGAGGTTAGGATATGGAGGTTTCTTAAGAAGTCTGCAAGAAAGAAGAGAGACACGAAGCATTTATTTACTTGAGTAGGAAACAGTGTCCAAGAAGGGATTTTTAAAATTCTAAGGTGGAGAGAGGCTTGAGCATGTTTTTAGGTAGAGGAGAAAGAGCCAGTAGTTGAATAAAAGTATTATTATAAGGAGTGAAGGGTTCTTTATTTAGAGAAAATTTTCTCATAACAGATAAATTTCACAAAGAGATAATATGACAAGTTCAATAAATCAGTAACGAAGAGCAATATTTGAGTTAACATCTATGGGTGAATATAATTTATGAATTACCTACAATTTGTTGGCTGTTCTCAAACACAGTAATTGCTTCCTCCATGGAGCACTTTCAATTTGCAATGCTTTACTGCTTCTGAAATGAATGTGTATTCAGGGGAAAAAAGGGGTAAGAGTCTGGGCAGGTTTATTTAGATGCGACATCATTTCTTTCCCCTTTTTTCTAACAGTTCTTCTGTTTGTGTAAGAATTAAGAAGATGAGGGAAAGAGGGGAGAAAGGGAGGGAGGGAGGGAGAGTGCGCAAGTGAGGGAGATGGAGCCCTTCAACAAACCAGGCAGTCAATCCCTTAAGCAGGTCTCAGGCTGCAGGTATTAGCTTCAGGAGGTAGGACACACTGTTACCCATAAATATTCAGCAGAAAGCCAAGAAAAGAATAGATGCAGATCAATAGCCTCTTGCAAAGTAGATGGAGATCAGTGCCCCCACCCACTCCCCACCATGGTCAGGGAAGAAGGGGAAATGGAGGAGGACAGAATATTTTCATCTCAGTAGATAGCTTGGTTCCAAAAACAGGCACTTCCAACATTATGTGTTGAAGAGGTGTGATGAAGCATTTTGACTGACAGATACCATTTCGAGCTTTGTCAGACTGAAAGTTTAGAAGTGTAACGTAACAGCTGCCTCTGCACGATTCTGCCCATAGTTGATCCTGCAGGCAAGTGAGGACCCTCTTATCCCAGTTCTCTGAACAGCTCCAGTCCCTGTCCTTCCTCCCTCCAAAGGAGCTCTGGTCTCTTGGGCAGGGGCAGGGGGAAATGTACCCCGCCATGCTTGTCCTCTCTCACAGTGGTAGCAGGAGCACACAACTCACTTCATGAAAGCTTCTTTGTTGAATTCTCACTTTCTTCTCGGTCACGTGACAGAATAACAGACTAATTCATGCTGAGTTGCTGATGACCGATAATGGTTTATTATGATATCCCTTCAGGCTATTTATATTTGATTAAGAGAAAGCATTGATTCTGGAGGTAGGAATTTCAAATACTTTGGAATGCTCTAGTGGAGATCTGTGAAGAGGTAGGATTCTAAATAGAACTTCACCAATTATATCACATAAACAGCAGCCTACTCTTAGCTCTGACAATTCTTGGCAGGCTACAAGGCTAGGATACTAGGAATAATAACCATGTGACTGGGGTCCTAATCCCAAACTCTACCTAGAAAGAAAAGTCTTCATGACCTAGGGAAACCAGGTAAAATGACCTCTTATTATGGATTAACTGTGACAATTAAATGTATTGTGTACTAATTTTTTCCAGTTCACTGGTTAAAAAATATATATTACCAAAGTTATCCTAATCTGAGAAAAGAAGAGAGGAAGAACATAGAAAGTTCATCGAAAGTATATTATATAAAAGTAAATCCTCAGGCCACCTTCACGAAAAAAATGAATTTTCTGTGATGAAAAATTTAGCACACAAAAGCACTGAGTATGTATTTATTAGTCAGGTAGTAATACTTGTAGAAAAGGCAGGGTAATGATTACTGTGGGCAAATAGAAAGGAGACAGTAGGAAACTACTAAATACATGAAAACAAATATGAGAAACAGATATATAACCCTGTGCAACTGTGTGTGTGTGCGAAACAGAGGTGTATATGTCTTTTTAAATTAGTGTTTTGGGTTTATTTGCATAAATACCTAGAAATGGAATTGCTGAGTCATAAAGTAGGTCTATTTTTAATTTTTTGAGGAACCTCCATACTGTTTTCCATAGTGGCTGCCCCTATTTACATTCCCAGCAACAGTGCAGGAGGGTTCCCTTTTCTCCACATCCTCACCACCACTTGTTTGTCGATTTATTGATGGTAGCCATGCTGACAGGAGCGAGGTAGTATCTCATGTGGATTTTATTTGCATTTCTCTGATGATTAGTAATGTTGAGTATCTTTGCTTATGTCTATTGGCCATTTGTATGTCCTCTTTGGAGAAATTAGAAAATGTATTTTTTAAAGCATAGTAACAGATACTTTTTTACAAAATTGTTTATCATGCATGATTTTGTAATTTTGTTTTAAAAATTGTAGACATTTTATGGTATATTCTCCTTCACAGAATATTCACAGTTGGACTAATATGAAAGCACACAAGCAAAAAATAGTAAAAAGTAAAATATAATAATAAAAAAGAAAAAAGCACACCAGCATTTTGGGCCAAAAATGTTGATTTATTGGCTAAAAAATGACAGCCAGATTATGAGAACATTGAGGTATTTATTTTTCAAATATATAGTACAACAAATATTTAATTTTATAATGAATTGATTTAAATGGCAATACAATTTAGTAAAGTTAATAACCAACATAAAACTAAGGATAGAATGAGACTTCCAATTAAACATGGCAAATTGAGCCTGGTTATTTATTTCTATACTCTCCTAAAACCCCACATAAATTGCGGCAAAGGAATATAAAAGAAAGAAACCCATTATGACAAAGAAAACAGAGTGGGTACTGACAGCAGCTAAGAGCTATCCACAAGATTTTAGAAGATGTAAACTAGATGAATGAGTGGTAAAAGCACGGCTCCGCAGAGATAGCTGAGGTCTAACCACCTGCTATGAGAGCTGCCCCAACAAGATGCACTCCAGTTGAACTGTAAATGCCGTGAAGGTTCAGAATTTGAAGATACCGGTTATCCCTGAAGAAGGAGAGTGTGGCATGGGGCCAGAAAGAAGAGCCTTCATTGACCTCCAGATGCTCTCTTCAGCCCGTAAAGGCGGTCACAGCCCTCCAGCACCTGGTAGAAGGCAGGGTGAAGAGCCAGGTTTACCACGCAGCTAATGAAGCCCAGGGCTCAGGCTCCCCCTTGCACAAGTTCCTTCCAAGGCCCTGTATTTGATTTTGCTTCATAATTTGTATATATTTTGTCTCAAAGAGAGTCCCCCAAATTGTAGAAGCTTGGGCCCTACCCTAGAGAGAGTAGAGGGGTTAGACCAGGAGACACCAGACTGAAAATAGGGAGATTGTGTGAGAGTCTGCATGAAAAACCCCTGGCACACCTCAGCTCTCAGAACTCCGGTAGCCAGCCTTATGCTCCCAGGCAAGACTAGAAAAAACTGATCAGCTCAAAATCAAAGATGTACAGAAACCCACCCGTCTCTTTAGGGAAACCCTACCCCGACCCCATCCCCCTACAGCAAAGCTTGCCAGTTGACAACTCGAGATTAAAGGCTTCACTTTGAAGTATGCGTAGACAGCCAAGAATCACCAGATAAGTAAGAATCAGCACAGAAAAGCCTCTAACATAATGGATGGGTAAAAAGGAAAACTTCAACAACAGAAAAAAACCTGATAATAAATATCCTCAGAAAGAAAGAACAAAATATTACATCCATTTTAAAAGATGAGGGCTGTTTGGAAAAAATCCAGCCATAAGTGCCTCTATTTTGCACATCGACATGGCTGGATATGTTTGGACAGCCCACCCCCCCACCCCACCCCCGCACATACGTATACAAATACACACATTCAAAAATACAAAAACATTGGATATTTAAAATATGATAGCAGATGAATTGAAATATAACTTTGAGGAAATTTTGCTAATAACAAAGATTCCAGAAGTAAAGTATGAAAAATATGGAGAGGAAATTAACAAAGAAATAGCATAAGTAGGTAACCCAGCTATGAAAATCTGAGTTTCCAAATTGAAGTCTGCTAAATGTCTAGCACAATAAATAAATAATAGTAATAGCTGATGTTATGTGCCCAGCACCGTTCTAAACATTTAGAAGCTGAGCAAAATGCTCAAACTTGTAGAACTAGTTAAGTAGATAGACCCAACAGTCTGGCTCTAGAATCTGTGTTCCTAATCACTACCCATTTCTGCCTCTCCAGAAAGAAAAGGTCTTGGGAAAGCCAAATGATTTTAAAATTTTAAAACCCTAAGGCCTCCAGTGAGAAAAAATAGGTCACATACCAAGTACTGGGAACAGGAATGATGTCAGAGTTCTCAATAGCCTTCCTGAAAACCAGAAGGCAATGGATCAAGGCCGCTACATTTCTAAGGAAAAATCATTTTCAACCTAGAATCCTACATGCACGCTGTCCATTAAGAGTGAGAGTAGAATTAAAAAACATTTTTAATTATGCTCTCGAAAAGCTGCTGGAGAAGGACTAACGCTGGAGAGGGCCATGCACACAGGGAGGGAGTTCTGGGAAGGAGAGAGACAGAGAGGTGGTAGGAGGTGGTAAGGGGGCCCCTGCGCTGCAGGCCTGGACAACTACCCCACAAGACTGGAGCCAAAGAACAGAAGTCTCCAGAAGGAATGATGAGAGAGGACGAAAGGAAGAGAAAGAAAAATCGATTAACGGTAGTGTCTGACCGTGTTGAGAGAAATTTTATAGTTCTGGTAGCGTGTTTAGGAATCAGTTAGTTCTCAGTACATGGAAAACTAAACAAATGGGAAAACAAAGCAATTTCAGACTCAGAGCAAACAAATAGTTGTACAGTAAGTGAAAGGTAATCATGATACAAATTACTTCCTTGTTGAGTAGTACTTATCTAGTTACACCAATAAAAACATCAAAGATTTTATTATAACAATAGTGGGTGAACGTTTTATCCTTATTTATTTTTTTCACATCATGGAATTCTACAGCTATTTAGCTACTGGTTTATTCGATTTTCACAGCAGAATGTAAACTTGGAAGTTTGGGGACTTTGTCTTGTTCACTGGTATACCCCCCATTATTTGCAGGAAGGAAGGGGGCAGGGAGTGAATAATTGGGCTAAATCTCCATACTTTGGAGTAGAACATCAACAGGCAATGTCCAATATTGAAAAATCTAGAAGCAACAGTATAAGCATATCATTTCAAATAATATAGAAACCACTAAAATAGTTGAAAATGATTTCCTCTGGGAGCAGAAATTGGGAATGCAAAGGGATGAAGCAGGAGAGAGCTTCATTTCATTATAAGCCTTGCAATATTTTCTGATTTTTAAATTATTTACATATATTACTTTGATAAACAAATAGTCATTAAACTTTGAAAGGAGAAAAATATAAGTGTATGCTTCAAAATTATGTATGGCAAAATGAAGCTTCATTTTACATTTAAAACATTTTATGTACTATTTTATAGTTACTAATTTCACAAAAACATGTAGAATGAATTGGATAGGTAAGAGTTAGAGAAAGGAAAATCGAATTGAAGACTTCGAGATGATTAAGATGGTAGGTGATGAGACCCCAAACTAGATTTGGAATTGGAGTAGTGACATATTAGAATATATTGGAGTAAGTGACATATTAGAATATATTTTTATAGTTAAAAAGTATTTAAAAAGGTATCCAGGAGAAACCACATAGTCCATAGCCATTGTTCATAGTCATTCTCAAGTAATTTTTCAAGATTTTAGAAATAGCAAATGCAATTCTGTAACTAAAAATAAATACCAATGAAAATAAATCAAAGGTTACCCCCTTTTTTTATAGCAATATTCCTTTCAGGGCATTTTTGTAGTTCTAGTGTCTATGATAAGCAGGGTAACTTTCAAAGCATGAGATGGAATTGCAGTATCCATATCACATTATTGTCTGCCGTTCCACAGTGTCAGAATTCACTAGCTTTCAGGAGTCCACACGCTTTGATTTTAAGGAATCATCTGCCATGTTTCAGATAAAGATCTCAAGTTATTTTTCAGCTCTTTGAAATACCAGAACACCTTGTTTTTCTTGCCTGTAGCATTTACCTTATTCTGCTTTGTGTAATTGTGAATTGTTTTCAGCCACTTAGGAGTTGATAAGGCCATTTGGACTGGGATTTATGCCAGGTACATGTTAAGTGCTCAATAAAGAGTTTGAGTTAGAGTATTCATACGTTCACATGCTTATAGTAATTACTCTCTTCAAGAGGAGAGCTGCTCAACTGTCTCTCTCAATTCGGAATTAAATTAGATCAGTTGTTCTTAACCCTGGCTGCACGTTAGAAAGATCTGGGGGATTTTACAAAATTTCTGATGCCCCAACTCAATAAAATATCTGGGTAATTATTTTTAAATTCCCTTGTTGCTTCTCACAGATTTTGAGAACTGTTGGACTAGGTGACTCTCAAACCTGGTTAGGTATCAGAATCACCTAAGAAGCTTCCTAAAAAGAAAGCATCCCTTCTGCCTTCAAACTCTATGGTTATAGCTAAGTGGCACTCAGACCACTGCTATTGTTTTTTCTAATCTCCTGAATTAGATTTGATAGAGGCAAATACGTGGTCCACTTAGAGACCATCTTAAGTTTGAACCTGTGCACAAGGAATTGATGACCTAGCAGGATGAGTATAACTACCGTGTTCCCCTTCCCTGCAGCTTGTCTCTCTGCTTCTACTTGGCTTTATTCGTGCCTGGAATGGAGATTTGGGGGTCTGGGGCAAGTCAGCACTAACAAATTGGTTCTAAGACTTTGGGAAAGCAAATTGAATAACATGACTGAAATGCTTTACGCAGTGCTATACTTTTGCAAAAGACCTGGTTGCTCTTCCACCAGAAATAGGTATTATTATTTAATGGTAATTGCTGTCACCATTGCCTCCTGAAACTACATGTTATAATATTCTTAATACTGTTTTCACTACAAGTAAACCTATCAGTCAGTAAATTAAAATGTCTTAATTATTTTACTATTTCACAATTGTAGGTTCATCGAAGCCTCATAACAATCTGTCAGATAGGTTGAGATCTCCTCCTTTTGCACAATGAGCAAACTGAAGTTAAAATGTGTAATAGCAGCCAAGCCAGGTCTTTTGTCCCCTGGTTCCAACACCGGTACTCTTTCTACTCTAGTATGTTCACTGTCTCTTTTGTGGAGAGGAAACTTTTCTTTTATTAAGAATGGCAGATTTCAAGTTATGAATGTACAATTTATTTTTTGATTCTCCTTGAAGAAGAAAATGTCTAGGGTGGTGGGTATCCTATACCAACTGGTCAGTATAATTTGTATAATAATTTTATATTACTCTTGTTTGTCTTTTTCCCACACGGAAAGCACTGGCCATGTTTAAAAACTGTACATTCCTGCAAAATTGCCAGGAGTGCAACTTTGAGATTGATTTTTATCCTATAAAATGGAGAAGAGTTTGGCATGATAGTGTCAAAGGACTGTTTTTTCATGTTTGCATAGTAGGTACTTACTACCTGGTCCTTGAAAATCGTAACTACTTACGTTAACATTCATGACACTTGTGCCTTGCTCATCACAAATACATCAACAAGACCCAGTTTGACCTTGCTGTGCAGATAAAAAAAAAAAAAAAAAAAAGATTGTATGTGGAAAAGCCAAAAAGAGACTGAAGTGGTTATATAGAGGGGTCTAATTACAGGTATTTAAAAAATAAAATCATTGTTTAGAATCTCTTCACAGAGAAAAGCTTGTCCTCTCCCAGCTGTATTTTTGTGTGCTCTTTCCTGCTTTTGTGGAAATGAACTCCTTTGTTACTCTTAAATAGCTGGAGCTATAGGAGCGACAATTAGAAACTGTAGAGCCCTGCAAAAGGTTAAAAAGTCCAACTTTTCTGATGACTCCTCTTAAGTTTACTTCATTTGTAAAGTGTGTGGGTGGGTGGGGGCAGGGGCGGGAGAAACCTGAACGGGGAGCTGAGTCCTTATTTTTAGCCCTGATTCTGTCACAGACTTGTTATAAACCCTTGGGCATGTCGCCTAACTGCTCAAAGCCTGTATTTCCTCATCTGTGAAATGAAAGCATGCGACCAGAACGATCTTCCTTTCTAATCTAAATATTCCATAATACTGCATTTCTACAATTCTTAAGTTTAATCTTCATTCTGCACTGAACATATCTGGAATCTAAAATTTTATGTAGATCCTCTCTTGAGAAATTATTTTGCTGCCACTAACACTGTTTTTCAAACTGTGGTTCTCAAACTTACGTATAACAGGATCACTTGGGCTACTTACTGTGAAACGCAGATTTTAGGCCCTAATCCTAGCTACTAAGTTGAAATCTTTAGGTTGCAATCTAATGCACAGCAGGATGTATAGTTAACAATACAATACTTGCAAGTTTCTATGAGAGTAGATCTTATAAGTTCTCAGCACACACACACACACACACACACACACACAATGATAGAATTTTGAGGTGATAAGTTAACTGTCTTATTGAGGTAATCATTTCATAATTATATATATATCAAGTCATCACATTTTTAAAATTCATTTTTATTGTTAGACTTATTGGGGTGACATCTGTTAGCAAGGATTACATAGGTTTCAGGCATACGATTCTACAGTGCCTTGTCAGCTTGATGTATAATAAGTTCACCACCCAGTGTGACTTCTCTCTCCATCACCTTATATTTAGCTTCCCCCCCTCCTCTCCCAACCCCTCCCCTTTCTCCCCTCCCTAACCCACTCGACCCCAAATAAACATTAAACATTGGACACCTTAAGCTTACAAAATGTTTTATGTCAATTATCTTAATAAAGTCGGGGGTAAAATTCCTAAAAAATTCTTTAGAATGGGAGGAGGGATTCAAGAATATTTGTGTCTAATGAGCTCCATGGTGATCCCTATTTCCTCTAAAGTTTGAGAACAACTGAGAATCCAGAAATAAACCATAGAAAAGGGGAGGGAAGAGTGACAGTGGAATGAATAGTGATAATTGCTACCTAGCTTTGGATGAGAAAGAAACAGGTGTGGAGGAAAGAAGGGAGCAGTGTGGATAGAGAGGGTGCTCCTAGAGAATGCATTTCTTCGTTAACGTTGCTCACAGCTGGTTTGGTGTTTGAATGGACTGAAATCAAACAATGACTATGGGAACTGGTTGTGCAAAAATGCACCACAGTCAGGACGTCAACTGGTACAGTGAGTCTCTAGCTTACATTTTCTGTGATATTCAAAACCAGGCAAGTAGGTCGTGGTTATGTTCATGAAGACATGGCCTTCCTCAAGAAGCAGAGATAAAACTGAGGTAAATGATGACCATTTAGGATTTCTGAAGATTTTTTAAAGAGTGGAAATAAACCCTTTAAATGATATATTTTTCTCATGCTGGGGATTTTGCTCAGATTTTATTTATTCTGTTTTGGGGACTGTTATTCTGGAATGGTTTAGATTATGTCATTTATGAGAATTGATGGAAAAGCACATGCTTGATCAAAATGATTTCACAACATGATTTTACTCTTTCATAATTATTGTCTCTATAGGTTCTCTGACATTAATTGCCTTTTAAGCACATACAAACACACACACACACAGACACACACACACACACAGACACACACACACACGAGTACATGCAAAATAGCAGGAGAAGGGGAAATCTCACTATTCAGTGTCTTAACTTCAGACAAGTTTGAGATCAAGCCTCAGGGAACCCACCCAGTTCATCTCTCTGCAATCCAAATGTGCTGTGTGCAAGGACACTGGAGTGCCCAAGGCCATTGGTGAAGTTCAAATCTCCACTGTCTTTAATGGAGAGTTTATCAGGTGGAGGAGCTGCTCTGACTTACAAGGATCTTTCAAGAACTGCAGACATATGAGTGCACCCCAGCCAGGGTAGCACTGCAAAGGAGGGCCCTGCAGCCTGAAAAGGGTTTTGATGAGGAGCAGTGACAACAGAGTAGCAACCCACTTAACATGAGTTGAAGAGTGAATTTCTAAAATTAGGGTAAGCAGGTTCCAGTGGTGATCTAGCTCTTATGCAAGCAGAGTTTTCATGGAGAGAAGAATAGAAGTAAAGGGGAAAAGGTGAACACAAGATTTCATTTCCTTTCTCCATGGCTTCCTAAACAAATGAACAACTTTCTTGTTGAGTTCTTGCCTGTCTATTCATCCTTCTTTTCCACTTTACTTTTCTTCATAATATTTATGCTTTCTTTGTTTATTGCCTAATCCACTTCACTAGAATCTATGCTCCATGATGGCATGCCTTTCTGTCCACATTGTTCACAGATATTGCTGCAATACCTATAAGAGTTTTTGGTATTTAATAGGTGTTAAATACTTATTAAAAGAATGAATAAATCCTTATTAGATTATTGCTTTCCACATTCAGTGATAAATAATCAGTATATTTTATGCAGTTTTAGAATCGTGTCCCCTAAGATGACAACAAAATATTTAGGGAGATGGACCAAGGTTGAATGTTTACCTGCTCATTATTTCTGGCTTTAAGATTAAGCAGATTAGTCATTGATAGTTTCTATTCTGGTTTGAATTCTGACCCTGCTACTTACTAGCTATGAAATCTCTAGAAAGTTAATTTCTCTGTGAAATGGGATAATAGTAGGAAGGTAGCTCTGAGTATCAAATGTATCTAGTGTTTGAAATGAGGTCTTGCACACAGTACACAAGAATAAGTTCTTTGTGGTTGCTTTCCTGTGATTATCACAAATCATTTCTTCCATCAGTGATGCTTTTAATAGACCATAAACACACAGTTACATTTGTGTTCTTGACTTAAACCTGAATTTTTTGGAGTACGTAGCTACTCCCTTATGAGAATCAGAAGACACAGTTTGAGTACAGGAAAAAAAAGGAGGGGGGGACACTTTTTGTACAGTGGAGCCCAGGCCAGTCACAACAAGAATAATGAAATAATAACTATTATTAGTTTAATATTTTATTTTAAATCTATCTACCCATCTATCTACCTGTCTCCTGTCTATTACCTATCAATCAATGTATCTATCCATCCTACTGTAATTGTATGGCCTTATGTATTAAGAAGTTATTTATTTATGAATGTTTCTAATTTGAAACACAAATATAGCAATAACTTTGGTGCCAGGTCCCATTCTAAGCACTTAGAGAAAATTTCCCATTTGTCAGTGTAAACATCTATGTGTTCACTTGCTACTTTAGAAATTCTGTTTTTTTTCAAATTTCGCACTCAACCATGCCCTTTCATGAATAGTTTATGTTTTTGTTTTGTTTGTTTGTGACCATATTTCTGTGACAGTGAAAGTCTGTCACAATCGGCTTCCGTATTGATTAAATAATAGTGTTCAAAGGCAACCCGACTGCTCCAACCAAGATACCCATAAGCTTGCCAACCGTCTGGGGCTATGCTGTTTTATATTCCTCAAAATGAATGAAGTCCTGTCCCTGGTCTCCTGCGTCTTTGAGGATTTTTCAAGGACTCACAATTCTAGGGTTCCTAGCTGCCCACCCCTGCACTTCCAATTCCTGCTAACACCCCTCGCAACAGAACGCGCTGCCGTTCTCTCTCCTTCCGTGCCCCTGTAGAGCACCATTTCTACATGGCTGTGACCTGCAGCCCACTTGGATTGGCGCTTTGACGTAAGGACGGCGTGGTGGGAGAGGATGCAGTGAATGGAAAACAGTAACAGTAATTTCAACACAGAGCACAAATGCCCTAAAACAATTTCAGACATCACCATTCCTGGCATATATGGGTCACTTTCCACTAGCAAGAATTTCTCACGGCTTTCCTTCTGCAGTATTTTGAGGTTCTTCTCTTCCATGGCCCACCTTGCTTTCCTTTCTCCCTGTTTCTCAGGCCCTTTACTCATGTACTCACTCCTCTCTTCAAGGCTTCTCCCAGAAATAGAAATACGTTCTTACTTTCCTCGCGCTCTTCTTTTCTCTTTTAGGCCACGACAAGGAGGCCTTTCTTAATTAACCAAGATAGCCATCTCATAATGATGTTTTCCTAAAAACAGCCATCTACCCCAGAATTGAATTATGGCTTTCCTCACAACGGTTCCAGAAATTCTATGTAGAAGGGGCTTTGTAGGTTTAGTCTAATTGCAAGGAAATGGAGAAAACCTATCTTGAAATTGTGTTTGTAGAGCAAACGAACTAGTTTTAACTTAACCATAGATCAGCCAAAGTCCTGGCAGGAATCAATACTCTGCTCAAAGGGGTTTAACTGAAGAGAACTTAATTAAGGGACCGTTTTTCAGAGGTGTGGACAGATTAGAGAAACCCACGGAGGAACACGGAGGCCCCCAGAGACCAGTGGCAGTGGGAGGCTTTCACACTCACAGGCCTGAAGGAGCGAGGGAGGGCAGGATCGTCTCTGAGCCTTGTGATAGCTAGAGCTGTGGAAGAGACAGTAACAACTGTTATCTTAGGGGTTACAGGCACGAAGCTGGGAAGAAGAGGAAGAAATACCCTAAACTCACATTCCTCTCGCCCTCAAGCTCTTGCAATTACTTCCCAGGAGCCAAACCCAACCAGGAGCCAGAGGGCGGGGGAGCCCTCGCTGAGGTAGTTGGTTGGGATTCCACACCCCTGGCCCAGAACAGATGGGGTGGGGTTGGGTGATGGAGAATAACAAGAACATACTGTGTATTTATTTGGGGTAACATCAAAAGCAGGAACTGAAGAAGATCAAAGGCAGCTCAACCACTGCTGGCCACTTCCAAGAAGGAAAAAGCAGCTACAGTCAAACCTTAGTTCACACAGAAAATTTCCCCTCCTAATGCATGGGACAGCTATTGAAGAGACGGAGGTTAGACCTCACCTCCATCCCTACTTCTGGGAAAAGGTCTGGGTTACAGGCCACACAGGTGCAAGGAAAGTATTTAAGTAGTATCCACCTTGGTCCTATCACCAAGACTCTCACCTCCTTTGCACCACAGGTTAGCTCAAAACACTCTGTATTATAAAAGATAGAAAAACAATATTTGATGCATAAAATGAACCTGCAACAACCAATCTAGAAGTCAAGTTAAGCTCCTGGAGAAAGTCAAACACAATTGAGGTTGTACATTTTTTACCTTTAAATTCTTTTCATGACATCTAAACTTAAGCTCTCAACCAACCCTGAGAAGAATTTACATTACTGTTTGAAATCAATGAGGTAAAAACAGAATCACAAAAGCTGGAGAAAGGATACAGGGTTGGTTCTTTTCTCAGGGCTGGCTACTAATTGGAGGGGGTGCCTTTGTTTCTTTGCATAGAGTGGATGCTGCAGTGTACGCCCTTAGGTACTTCCAGCCAACTTGGCCTGCTGCCTGGCAGTATCAGATTTATACGGCCCTTGTAGTTTATGGGCTCTGCTTGGATCACATGCTCATCTTTGGACTAAACACTGTGTCTGAGAGGGAATGCAGTACTCTTACTGACCAGCCTGAGTCACAGACTCACTCCTAGCAGGACAGGTGAGAATTCTCGTATGTGATCAAGGGTATGTGATTGACAGACAGCCCCAACTGTTAAGAAACAGTTTCCCAAACAGAAGGAAGCTGGGCAGTCTTTAAAAAGGTAACAAAGTTAAAATGGGCACAAAAATTACTAACTTTCTAAGTAAATAAGCAAACAGGGCAGTCTCCAGTTGTGAATGGATAAATGAAGCATGTGAGTGCGACAAGCATATGAGAGAACATGCTTGCTTCTTCATCAAGCAAGAGATACAATGTGTTAAAAATAGCCCCCTTGAGCAGAGCACACCGCTTGAACAAAGACAGAGATTTTCCTTATTCTTAAGATGTAAACCAGCTCTACTGGAATGGGGTTAATTTCCATCCCTGAAGCATTTGTTTTTCTTAGCAAAGAAATCAGAAAACCCAATAGACACCAGTTATTCTGAAAACAAAAATCAGTTTAGGAGTAAGAACCATTACTATTACTTCACGAGAGAGAGAGAGACAGAGAACATGACCACGTGAACAAATAAAGTTAATGCCTGGTAGACTGAATACAGGCAGTCTTTACTTTTGAAACTCTCCTGACAGAAGAACAGCCGGATGCCGCCTTCCGGGTTCTCTCACGCTCAGCGTCCTCCAGAGCTGCTTTTCCAGGCCATCTCAGCTTTTGCCCTTTGGATTCTTTTCTCCAGACCCCTTCTTCCGACTGGTGAGTTATCAGGGGATCTTGACTAAGAACTTGAGGTTTGTACTATAGATTAATCAGCTCAGGGAGTCTCTTCCTTTCTCCGTTCTCCTCCCCTCGTTCCTCCAACCACCTGAGAGTCTAAACTTTGTTCAAGCAGCGTCTGTTGTATGCGTTCCTGCATTACGAACTCTTCTTTTGTTTTCCTAGTTGTGTATACGTGCATTTTCTCCTATTTTCTCTCAGCCCTCCATCACTGACAAGATGAAGACGCTTATGTTAATTCATTATTGTATTTACAGTTTTTACACTGCCTGACATATAGTAGGCGCTCAATAAAGGTTGGTTAAGGGAATGAAAACTTATTTGTAAAATAGGAGTCTCTGTTTTGTTAGTCAACAGAATGGAGTTCAGGGAAATTTTTGTAGAACTCAAAGAACTATGGATATTCTAAATTTAATTAAATAGTTAAATACATAATTCTATACTAAACTGAGATTTATACTGGATTTTATTGAGGAAAAGTAAGAACTCTATCCAAGAGTTAAGAAAGGCGGTAAGATGTATACCTTTAGATGAGCATTATAGGCCAGCAGACCTGCATTCTGTTGCTGCCTGTTCTGGTGGCTATTACTGCGTAATGAATACATCCAACCTAACACAGCCACCAAGGCTTGTCTTGAAGTCTCATGCACTGCAGTCAGATGTGGGTTGCAGGCATCTGAAAGCTTGGCTGTGCTAGAAACATGGCTGACACGCTGGGCTGATGACCACAGGGCCTATTTGTGGCCTCTTTAGCAAGGAGTACTCAGGATAGCCAGGCTTCTTACACGTCAGTTAGCTTCTACCAAAATAAACACCACAAAAGAGCCAGGTGGAAGCTGTGTCATTTTTTCTGACTTCGCCTCAGAAGTTACTCCGGGGGAGCATAATTTTTAGAAAACTACATTTTAAAAGAACTACGTAATTTTAAAAGAATTATGTTTTAATAATATTTTTATATGTATAGTCATTCTAAGTTCCAATCAACTGACCAATGTGAACTTTTTGAACCCAAACGATTTGTTTGTAACTGCAAAACGATCTCCATATGTGTGCATGCGTATCTATTATGCTAATATATACAACCTTGCTATTCTGTCAAAGAGATAAAAGAAAGAAAAAAAAAACAATTCCCAGAAAAAGTTCTATTAGTCATTGAATGAAATGACTTCGCATTATGCTAAAAAATACCAGGAGAGAGATTAATAGTTGATTTTCGTTTAACATGAACGCAGGAACTTTAAATATCAGAGCCTTTGCTGAAATATCACATTGATTCAATAGCTCAAAACACAAATAATGAAGAATAGAAAAATCATGGGTGAAAGCATCCTTATAATCAGTCCTTTATAAATTCCCTGTGGGTAATTAATTTCATATAATACCATCCAGTGTTATAATTCCCTCTCTGTTCTTCTTCCCCCAAACCCAGAAATATTTGAAATTCAATACAAGAACCTTGTCACAGAATTATATTAAAAGATTTAATTAACAGGAAATTCTGCAAAGCAAGCTCTCAAATACAATGAGATTGTTCTCGAACAGATCCCAGGGATTCCTGAGCAGCCTCTGTCTATGGAGCCCATTTGCTTCAATCACGATCTCTGACACATTGTTTGTCTTCCTGAAGCTGTGCAAGACGTTGGTTTGCAATCACTTTTATATTCAGCTCCCCAAAGCTTTCTGGAACTTTTCAAGTAATGAATCTTGAAAATGACCAAGAATTTTCTCTCAGTTCTCTGCCTGTGGAATACCTCTTCTCTGGAAGCCCTTGCTCCATTTCTCTGCCTGTTTTCTATTCACTCATCACCTCCTGGGCTGTGGAAGCCGGAGAGATATGAGCACTCTCTCTGCTGCTGCTGAGGGGAAGAGAACTTAGACGTCTTGCTAGTGATCATCATCTTGTTTTTCCCTATGCCACCTTTCTTGTCTTGGGCAGAGTAATGTCCCCACCCTGCAGGTTCTTCCAAGGGCCTTACTACTTTCTCCTCCTTCCGATTCCCCCCTATAGTGCATCCCTGCACGACAGCCTCATTTTGGGACATGTCCTGGGCACGCACACATGTGAGCCGAAAACCCAGCTCCAACCACGTTAATAATTACCTGACACCAGTGAAGAAAGAAAGTAAAACAATCCAGTCAATGTTGTTGAATAGTAATGAGGCGTAAATGAATGGACAAACAGCTGAACTCCACGCTCAGCTCACGGGAAAGGTGCCTGTCTCGGCCAATTCCTGAACCCCTAGCCCCCTCTTCTGTTTTGTTTTATTCCCTGTCGGGCACCCTATCTCACCTCACTGGCCTAATAGTCCTCTTTGTTGCCTGAGAAACCACTCAGTGATTTGGGGGGCAAAACTCTCTGTCTTCCTATCCCTCTTTCTAACAAAACATTTCTTTCAATAGGGTATTTCCTTTGTCAGATTTAGTTTTATTATTTGAGGGTATCCTTATGGAGAGAAAATGCCTGCATGTGTATATCATATACATATATACAACACACACGTATATATCTATATACATATATATAGGGAGAGAGAGAGATTAAAGAATTGGGTATTGTTTCCGTGAGGCCGTATGCTGACACTTGGTTGTTGGATAAGGCCAAGGCAATACCACAGTACGCTCTGCTGCCGGCACCCTCTGGCTAAGGCACTGCTGTTGCTTTGTTCGTTTTCTCCAGTTCCGTGAGAGTGCCACTTGCGTGAGTTCCAGCTCACAGAGGTCCGCTGTATTTCAGAGGTGGTTAGGTGGTGGGATCGGAAGAACTGAGACACTGAACACTACTGCAGGGTAGGGTTGGTAGGGCTTAAACTGTTCTGCAATTATGAACACTGGTGACTTTAGAGAAAGGTTCTGCAGAGACATAAAGAACTGTTGAACCCAATTTAGAATACTGCAAAAAAATACCAGAGCAGAAATAGAGCTTAGACATCATAGAAGAAAAAGGATTCATGTGTGCCTTTCAGCTAGTGCATGTCTCCATCTTATTTACTTATTTTTTATTATTTTAATTGTAAAAAGCATATAACATAAAATTTATCATCTTAACCATTTTTAATTGTAGTGTTAACTATATTCACATTGTTGTGCAACAGAGTTCCAGAACTTTTTCATCCTGTAAAACTGAAACTCTGTATCCATTAAACAACTCTACCTCTCTCCTCAGCACAGGTCCCTGGCGCCACCATTCCACCTTCTGTTTCTATGACTTTGATTACTCTACGTACTGCATATAAGTGGGGTCATAGAGTATTTGTCATTTTGTGACTGGCTTATTTCACTTGCCGTAAGGTCCTCAAGGTTCATCCACGCTGTGTAACATGTAATAAGACTTCATTCCCTTTTAAAGCTGAATAATACTCCATTGTATACATTCCACGTTTTGTCTATCCATTCATCGGTTGATGGACACTTGGGTTGCTTTCACTTTTTGGCTATTGTGAATAGTGCTACTATGAATATGTGTGTGCAGATACCTTGTTGAGGCCCTTATTTCAATTATTTTGGACATAACAAGGGCTGTCTGGAAAGTATCCAGCTATGTAATATGAAAAATAGAGGGATTTATGGCTGGATTTTTTTTTCTGAACAGCCCTCACATACCCAGAAGTGGAATTGCTGGATCATATGGTAGCGCTATTTTTTACTGTTTTGAGGAGCTGCCATTCTATTTACCATAGCTACACCATTTTGCAATTCCACAAATAATGCACAAAAATTTCCTTTATTCCGACATTCTCACCAACACTTGTTATTTCTTGTTTTTTGACAATAGCCATTCTAACAGGTGTGAGGTGATACCTCATTATGGTTTTGATCTGCATCTCTCTAATAATTAGTGATGTTGAACATCTTTTCTTGTGCTTATTGGCCATTTGTATGTAATCCTTATAGAAATGTCTATTCAAGCTCTTTGCCTATTTTTTTTAATCAGAGTTATTTATTGTTTTTTGTTGTTACTAAGTTGCAGGAATTCTTTTTATATTCTGGATATTAACCCCTTATCAGATACATGTTCTCCCATTATATAGATTGCTTTTCACTCTGTGGATGGTGTCCCTTGATGCTCTTTGATGAAGTTTTGAAGTTTAATGTAGTTTCAACTGTCTGTATTTTCTTTTGTTGACTATGCTTTTAAAATATCATGTCCATGCCAAATTTATCATCATAAACTTTTTCCCTATATTTTCTTCTAGGAGTTTTATATTTCGAAGTCTTACATTTAGGTCTTTAATCCCTTTTGAGTTAATTTTTATATATTGTATATAATAAGGGTCCAACTCTATTCCTTTGCATGTGGATATCCAGTTTTTCCTGTACCATTTTTTGAAGAGACTGTCTTTTCCCTATTGAATATGCTTCACACTCTTGTCAAACATCATTTGACTATATATGTGGGGGTTTATTTCTGCATTCCAGTTTATTTTGAAATGAAGTCCAGACTACCATGATTAGGCAGTACTTTGTATAGAGATTAAATTTGTGGCTTCTTATATCAGTTTGCATGAATGTAACTGTTCCTCCATTTACTGTGTGCTGTTAGACAATTTTACTTTCTGTGCCTCATTTTCCTTATCTGTTAAACAAAAATAATGATAGTGTATCCTTCACAATGTAACTGTGAAGATTAAACAAAATAAAACTTGTTAGAAAATGCATCATACATAGGAAGTACTCTATAAATCTTAGCTATTATCACTGCCTAAGTTTGCCTCTTTTACAATTTTACTAGGATACATCCAACACAATTATAGCTCTCTAAGGATCTTCAGGTCATAGCAACTCCCTCAATTCTAGATGCCACCAACACTATTCATACCTATTGTGTACTCTTGATTGATGTTCCAACACCTGAGGGTTTATTTTTGTTTATCATAACCCCAAAAGACCACTTGGCTTGCTGCCTTCTACTCATCACCCACTTTCCCTGAATATAGGAAATGAAAATGATCAGTATTTTGGAAAATATAAAGGAAGGTAAAGGTCTCTGTAGTTTCTCAGAGTTGGTGTTCAGTATGTATTCATTTGCCTAAAATGGATTTGAAAAGGATCAGAAACTCCCCGCTTGGCGTCTGTGGTTATTATGAGGGACTGAGGTCAGGGGCGGAATGCGACGGGGAAGTGGAGAACTAAAGCTTCTGCGGACGGCGTAGTTTGATTGACAGACCGCTGCCACAAAGTGTCACTTCATTACCTCACTGATAATGCTGCTTGTGTAAGGATAGAATAAACTTCGGTTAAATGAAAATGAATGTGTTAACCATCCTAGCCACAGAATGAGTCAGAACAATCAGAAAAATTGCATAAATCTAAGGAAAGGTGAGTGTTAACGTTTGTGCATCCCGTGTGGTTTGGTACAGCTGGGGTTAACCACGTCTCGGCGCTTTCAGTCCTTTTCAGACGAATTCTTTCTTTTAGAACCTATGTTATTCAATTATCTTTTGATCTCCTTCTCTTTCCATTTTAAAAGACCTCTGGAAAATCGGAAGTATAATTGTTGTTTATAAAAATTGTTCTTGTCCCAATATTAATGTAAATTAACCAGATATGCCTGAGATATCAATGTCCAACTAATCTCAATGTTATAAAAACTCAGCCATATTGCTGTTTTAATTAAATTGATAGTTATCTTTAGTTGACATTGTTTCATCCCAGAAAAGACAAAGCATCAAAAGTGGATATTCAGGATTAACAAAGCCTTTATTCTTAATATTCTTAATACAGTATATATCAGTATGTAATCATCAAATATAGAAAGTTAATAGTTCTTAAAAACATTGGAACATAATTACATTGTCAGAGAAAACTTCCATGGAAAATTTTAAAGGCAAAGACTCTAAATATAATTGAATATTATTTTACAATGGGAAAAACTTCGAAAATTATTCTGGTTACTAGCAAAATAAGATGTTTCCTTTGACTTGTAAAAGTTTTTTGTATAGAAATAAAGAACATGTGTTCTATGGCATTGAATCACGACCTATTGACTTAATTATAGGCTTCTATTCTATTATTTCTCTGACGAAAATGAAGTCAAAAGTAGGAGAATTACACATTATTTCAAATTAAATCGTGTGTGTGTGTGTGTGTATGTGTGTGTGTGTGTGTGAAATCATAACTCACTTGGGAGGTTTTCCCTCATTTGCTAAATCCATTTCTTGGACATACAGTAAGCGAGATGCACGACGAGCACAGAGAAGAGACTCATAAATGTTTAAATAAGTGAATTGTTTTCTGAAAAAGAAATGGTTTTCTACTCTTTTTTCTTTTAAGATTGGATTGACATGGGATCCAGTAAAGATGTCCTGCAGTTATTGATCCAAGCATGGTCAGTTCTCAAGTTGTATTTACATAGGTCATAAGGGTAACACTTGGGCGCTGTCGGGTCCTCGGTGACTCTCACCCCCGAGCTATGGCAAGGCCTCCACGCGGCAAGCCGCCGGGCTGACTCAGGTTGGAGTTTCTTTCAAGGTGTGAAGAGGACAGCTCACCCACAGGGAGGGCCGCGCCACTGTGCCCAGTGCTGCAGGGGAAGGAGGTGATATGGAGGGGGTCCCTTCTAGAGGAGAGAGCCGGCTCTCCCCTTCCAGAGGACGGTTGGAAACTGGATGTGTCACTTCGGGGTTGGGGTGTTGGGGGACGATGCTGGCAGGGCCACTGGGGAGGCGCCGTGGACCGTCCAGTTAAGCTTTAGTGGGTACCAGTCCAGACACTGCTCCAGACCATCACCAGGTGGCAAAGACCAACGGAAGATGGTTAATGAACGCCAGGTGGCCTCGGTGCCAAGCGTGTTCCCCTGTGGACACTGTCTTGAGTAGAAAAACAAAGAGGGAGGCACATCCCCAACAGGGAGCTGACCTTTGAATTGACGAAATACTGATCTGAACGTGACTGTTTAATCCGGAAGTTATTTTAATTGGGAAGTTCAAGTGTCTCTCATTCTGCCACTGATCTGTACACTTAAACTGGTTAACGGTTATGTGTATTTTACCACAGTTTTTAAAAATTTAAATTTAAAAAGTATCTCTTGTTCTTTTACCTACTTCCTACCCCATTTATAAGAAGTAAAGAGGCTATATTTCTTTACGTATCTGATTATAATACAGCTAAAATGTAACCCTGAACACCCCCCAACACACACACACACACACACACACACACTTCCTTTAAAATTCATAAGGCTTTCAGTTCTAGCACCCTTTTCAAACTTTTCTATCTTTTAACAGTTCTTCTTTTCGTTAATAGAATTCCTCCAGGGTTTTGGGTTTCAAGTGTGATCTGGGACTGAGTCCCTAAAATCACATAATCATATTCACTCATATCGTAGTCATAAATATAAAAACAAAATTAGGCCCAGGCCTGTATATTAGTTTGTTCTCCCTACACATCTGAGAATCCGGAGCAGGACGAGGCGGACTTTTTCAGGGCAACGGCCACTTCTCATTTTGTCTAACTGTTGTGGTGCACTCAAGTACAGATGGCTGCCTCAGTTGTGAAGAGCAGAGTTTCACCTCCAGTGGCTGTATGTGTATGTGCGAAAAATGTGTTCTCCTTTTACATTTAGCTGCCTAGCCACTTGCCCTGGCATCAGGTGGCATCTGCTATGACACTTCTTTCTGAATTCAGGTGGTCACCTTAAAATTGCTTGGCGGTCAGCTGGTGGACCGCGATCGACATCTTGCCCAGCCCTGAGCTAGCGTATCTGAGGAAGGGAGAGCTCTGAGGAAGTCGTGTCCACATGCCACATTCCAAAGGGAACTTTGGTGGTGGCTGGTTCCACAAACTGTTATGTTTTAATAATAATATAAACCCTCTCAGTATTTGTTGTCCACCCTTTCTATCATGCTGGGAGCCAGTTTGCTAAACTCCTTTCTTCACATGTGGTACTATAACTGTCCATGTCAAAAACCTCTATCACTAGATGAAAGTGAATAAAATGAAATGAATATGAAGCCAGATTGGGCTGTATGACTCTCGTGTACTGTGTGACTCTGGGCAATTATTAATATCTCTGACCTTTAATTTTCTCCCATAAAATGGGGATAATTCAAACTCCATGAGGTTTCTTGAAAGGATCAAAGGAAATAATAAATACAGAGTGCTCACTTATTAATAATTAATCTATGTTGCTATTATGAGTATCTCTCCCTTGAATTAGCCCCTCTCACTTCTATTTCTGTCTTACGAAGCACTTGTAAATAAATTCCCCTGTACTTTCAAAATTTCTTTTATTCCTTTTTTGAGCAGTTACTATGGACCAGATCTAATGCTAGCTTCTGGTGATCCAAAAATGAATAAGATAGTTCAAGATGCCATCAGAGTAGCAGAGAAGATAGAAAATGCTCTAGAAGCCCAGAAGGGGAAGCAACTGAGTCTGTCCGGAGTGGGAGGAGGCTGAGAAAAGACTTTTTAAAAGAGAAAACACTGGAGTTGCACAAAAGAGGAGAGAGCAGATAGTTCACAGTGTGCTCCTTGGGCCTCTTCCTAGGAAGAGTTATCCATGAATCTCTGGGCTGAAGTTGAAACCATGATTTCTCTGAAAACTTTCTGCAATAGGATTGAGATCCTGAAAGGATGTTTCTCCTCCTCGTGGGGGAATAAAATCACTGTTCTCTCCTCCTTCATGTATATTCCTCATATATTCCTCTATTCTTTTATGTACTCAACAAACATTTAAGGTATCAATTAAGTATCAGGCACTGTGCTAGATGCTAGGGATACAGAAAGACAAGCTCAGTCTAGTGAGAGAGATGATGAAGAAAAGCAAAGATTACAGTATGTTTATGAGAGCGCTAACAGAGGTATTCTTAGGGGACTGAGGGAGCAGTGTTAGGGTGTCTATTTATGCCAGTTTACCTGCCATTATCCTACTTTAGCACTAAAAATCCTATGTCCTAGGAAATCCTTCCACCTTGCACAAACTGAGACTATTGGTCCCCGTAGCATCATAGAGTGGGCTTTCCTAATGCAGCCTGTGATGGGGGGTGGGAGTATAGTCATACTGCAATTGATATCCAGCATAAACTTAATGAAGTACTAAATGGGGGAAGACATTGAAAACATTCATTAAGTGAATGAATTTCATGCATAGGAACTAGATTATATTGAATTATTAGGAAAATCCCAGCAATGTTCCCACATAGTTCATGTGGAATGTTAGTTCTAGAGCTGATGGAGATTGGGTGATTTAAATATTTTTGAGTATCTGCTATCTGAAAGAAATTATTCTGACAAAGTCATAGTCATGGCCTGTAAGAAGCTTAGAGTTCAATAAAATACAAAGCTGTATGTAAGAATCATGATAAAGTAAGCTGGAGAACAACTGGAAACACTATCTGAAATTCAGATAAGCAGTGTCTTGAGGGCCCAAGGATGACTTTCTGGAATGACAGTGTGGGAGAACAAAGGAGAATTTCAGAGCTGATGCGGGAGAAGCTCCTCCACAGAAGCAAAGTGAAACATTCATCTGACACCGTGGGCTCTAGCACAACTTCAGTTGTGGTTCAGAGACTCATTCTATACTCTCCTCCAAATTTGACTTTCTTCTCTTCCTCAAAATTTCACTCCCAAAAAAGATTTCTCAGGGACTCTGGGAAAACGTGCTCATTTTGATTTAGTTGGATGATGGTTATACTTTCTTTTTGGTAACTAGAGTCAATATACCAATATTTTATACCTAAAAGCCTTCACAGTGCTAATAGGAGTTTACATGAGCAATCTATGGACTCTTTAGTACGTATGTTTATTAACCACAGAGTTTATTTTTCAAGCTAAACTGAAAGCTAATTGATAGCAAAATCCAAGTTTCATGACGTCTTTTGCCCAATTGCTGGTGCCTCCCATTTCCTCCTCTTAAGTCCCGTAAATCCAACCTCACTGTTCATGCTTATTCCTCTCTGCTCCCCTCCTCCAACTTTTGCTACCATAAGTGCAGTGTTCACATCTCATTTCTCAGCAAAATTATGAGATGAGTTGAGTGAATTCACATTAATAATATTTTTGCTAACAATACTTTGAAGAGTCTACAGACCATTTACCAAGGAAACTAAATTATTTCAAATACTTGTGTCAAAATAAATGAGCCAAGGCTTTTCTGATGTAGTAGCCTAATATTTTACTGCGGGTATAAACACAACTCTCTGATCTCCAAAATTTAGCAATCCTTATTAGATTCTTTCTTCATTAGTAAGAGTAAACAATGTTTCCTTATGGATTTTTCCATAACTTTTAGTAGTAGAATATGGCATTTCTTTCCTAAAGTAATTCAAACTAATATGAAACTCTTTTAATATAAAAGTGTCTTTAGAAGACCTTAGAATTATTATAAGTAATAAATAGAATTTTTAAGGTTATCAAGTAAAGAGAAACGTGATTTGGTTGTCATTAAAAAAATTAGAGGTTAATCATTCTCCCCCTTTTTTAGGCTTAGCAATGATCTGACTTTTTTTTTCTCTCTCTCCTAATTGCTGCCTTTGGTTCTCAGGTATTCCCAGCTGCTGAGAGCCACAAATGAATAGCCGAGTGACCTTTTCAGAGGCATCAATGTCTATAAGCTAAAATACGAAGGAAGAAAAAAAATGTTTACTGACTGACCTTGTGCTGAAAGAAGAAGGCTCATTCCAATTAGCCCTCATCCACTCCTCGCTCTCACCCTAACCAGAATGTTCCAACTCCATCTCTCCATTCCTCCCTGACCTTACTGGACTAGTAGAACTGCCAGCTATGAGGACGTGGTCGTCCACTCAGGCCTTTGATGTCTTTAAAATTCCCACTCAGTGTTCTTTGTCTCTTGCAGGGAGAAAGCAGCATCGGGCACCTCAGCTCTGTGGAACAGCTGTCTGTTCTTGGGAAGAGGAGTCAAGAAGCAGAGCACCTGCCCTGGGAAGGCAGGTAACCTGGGTTACCTCTACTTACTGCCAGTCACAGAAATTACATTTTGTCTGGATAGGACCCGATGGCCTCAATTCCCCAGTTCTAAATACACTTAACCTTGCTTCTCCAAACTGCTTTACATTCCTTACTCACCCCCTTAACCCCTCCATTCTGAGCTCTTAAAAAATAATATAAGACACTGCAATTACCACACATCTGACTTTTCATCATAGCTTTGCATACCCTTGCAAATATTCTCTTCCTTTCTCTCTCTTCTTTTTAACCTCACAATTTTGTTCTTTTGGCAACTGACCAAAGATTTCTCAGTGTGACTTAAAAGAAATATTACAAAACAAACCCTCTCCTGGTATAAGAGCTACAGAATTATTTGCACATGTAGTCTCTTCCTGTGTCTCTCGCCCTTCTGCCAACATGGGCCTTTTCGTCTCTAATCCTCATGGTGTAACAAAAGAATAAATTATGGTATTACTGATAGAACATTAAACTGACAATCTTCTTAGGCACCGACAGTTTTAATGGAGACCAAAGAAAAATTCAAGAGTACACATTGTCTTGTAATGCATTTCTTTTCCTTGTCTGCTCTCTCAAATGTTACTCATTTTCTCTCCTTCTTCTTACTCAGTTTTCTGTCTGCCAAATAACAAGCCTAAAGCTGCCTTTGAGTCAAATCTCTCACCAATGAACTGCACTTGCTGATAGAGAATTAAGGTATAGGCAAGTCGTTTCAAGGTTTTTAGGCTTATAATTTAAAGATTGGTTAAATTAATAAACTATAGCAATTTCAAAAAGACTAAACGGATTACGGTACCCAATATTTTGCACCTTCCTGACTATGTCTTTGGGAAGACGGGAAAATGAGAAGTAAAGGTGTTTATGTAGTGCCATCTACCGGCAGATACATTAGAAGGTTCTGTTTCATCCAGGGCCGATTGAAAAGTGCAGGGGGAGTAACTGCTGCTATTAGGCACTGGATTGGCATCTCCAGGTTTAATTCTAGTTTTGTTTTCACCTCTGATGGAAAGAATCCAAATCTGGTGACTCTTTTTGGTATCATTGAGAATTTTAAGATTTAATCTGCTTTTCAGAGAGCCAAAAAGATGAAAACTAAAAATCCAGAGGTATTACTACCTTGGTATTTTAACTTTTAGACTTTTCCTTGCCATTGCACTTCTGTTTCGCTAAAATGAAACACTGATTCTGCTGAAAATAGGGTCATGTTAATAATCTAAGAAAACTGCAGTGATCATGCTATTTAAAATATAACAGTGCTCACCTCTTCCAACTCTTCTCAATTTAATTTATTCTTACATTTTAAATATATAAATATGAAGAAACAAATGTTTCTTTAATTACATTTATTGAATAGATATTAATCTATTGACAACAATAACAGATTCTTAGAAGTTGGCCCACAATTAGCAAAGTTTAACGTCAACAAACAACCTTCCCTCTACACATAACAGAAAGAAAACAAAAAGTAGAAAAATAATAGCCAAATCAGAAACTACTGTCTAATTTATTTTCTAAGATCAGCTTGCCCTTTCAAAGACTGACAACTAACTTACAACTGGGGCTGGCTTTGTTTTGACTCTGAGATACTTCCAGGACCAGGTCTCTATCCTGATCCATGTTTACCAGCTCCTATTTCCTAAGTGCTTCCAACTATCAATTTAAGAAACATCCAGTTTTGTAGAGAATTTTTATAGGAGTTCATTTGAGCCAAATTGATGACATGTGCTAGGGAGCAAGATCTCAAATGCTGCAGAGAATAATAGTTCACAGCTTTTTTTTTTTTTATGCATTTGAAATTAAGGAGGAGACATAAGAAAGATTGGAGAAAGCAAAGCAGGGATTGGATGGACAGTTAACACTCTTTTGAAGATTAATACCCACTTCAAGGGGTATTACTTCTGGCATTTCAAAGGTGTGTTCATTTAAATGCACCAGAACAATGGACAAGATTGGCTTAAAACCTTTCACTAAAGAAGTTACATGCATGGGGCATGACTACCCGCCATGACCTGCCCAGTTAGGAATTTATGATCAGATCACCCTGTGAGGTTACTTTCCATAGAACCCTGTTTTTCATCCTCACACCTTTCTTAGCCAGGCTCTCTAATCAAATCTGTATACATCGATTATCACCGGCTTCCCAACTGGCGAAGGAGGAGTCTCACCATGTTTACCTCAGATTCCTTGAGTTTCTCAGCACTTCTTTCTGTTGTGCATTCTTTCATTCTGTCATGATCTTGTGGATAAACTGATAGGCATGAAAGCAAATTGAATTATAAAACATGCTGGACAAGTCTAAAATGCTTTGAATAGTAGGAGATGGTTAAATGGATGACTCAGATCTCATGTGATAATGGCTTGAGAAATATATCTGCTGACTCAGGAGGCCACATCCCTCATTCCAATACAACTCATCATCTGGAAATAGCTCCTGAAATAAATTTAATCTTTTTCCATAGTTCCCTGACACTTCTGAAAGGGTTTCTTTGATCTTAATCTTTTCTTCACTAAGATACCCATAACTATGAAAATGAACATAACTTTTTAGGATGATGGTTAGGATGCTATACTTTTACCATGTTAATTAGAATGAGAGTGACTGAATGGGGTATACCCATTTAAACAGTTTCAATTGAAAAGGACTCAAAATGTCTATTCTTAATTTCAGCTAAACTACTGCAGGCATACCTCATTTTATTGTGCTTCACTTTATTGTGCTTTGCAGATGTTGCTTTTTTTTTCTTTTTTTTTTTTGTACAAACTTAAGGCAAGACCCTCCGCCAGCAAAAACGATTATGACTCACTTAATTGCAATACTCACTTTATTGGTCTGGAACTGAATGTACAATATCTCCAGGGTATGCCTTTATAGAATTTTCCCTTCAGCAATGGGATAATTATCTCTTGACCTCTATGTCCCCTGCCCCATCAATTCAAATGCTCCCATGTTATTGATGGCATTAGCAGCTATTTCATAATTGATAGAAGTAACATGCAGTGAAATTTAAGTGTTTGTTGAGATCTCTGTTGATTAAAGATTTTTAAGTTAAATACCAGTTTAGTATCGGGTGTTATTTGAAAGGGTCAATCTTCTACAGCAGGAATTTTAGTGGAAGAATGCCAAACAGTGCTTACTTTGTGTCTCGTTTCCAACCCTCTCTAGTGGTGCCAAGTTTATTATGGGTTAGAAACTGAACATGATCAAGTAGCCCATTCCTAAAATGTAATTATTTAATTTTCACATAATTTTATGAAGGTAGTTTAATTATTTTACAATTACATAACCATAAAATTATATACTGCAAGGTCATGATGCAGTATATCTTACAACCTTAAATATAGGATGGGGGGGAATCTTAATCAAATCATATACAGAGATTCAATTAATTAAAACATAATCTGTGTCGACATCCCTTTCTCTCCTTTCTGGGGAGGTATTAACGGAGTTTTCCTGGGGATATAGTAAGAAAAGCCTTCCTTCTGTGTTACTCTGGTTTCTCTTAGTTCTCAAGCTTTCTTTTTTTTTTTTTATGAGTTAATTTTAAGTTTATAAACCAAATTCAGAATTCAAAACTATGAGCAGAGGTCTAACTAGCAAACTTGGTACTCTGCCAAGACCCTCCCCCTTATTATCACAGTGAAATTATTGGAAAATCATATTAACATGTATAAGAAGGCTATGGTTCTAGAGAGAAAGTTTGAGGATACTTAGTGCATATTGCAAAGGAAACATGTGGAATATGGCAAATAAATTTGAGTCGATATGTATTTAATCATCGAGATCTTTGCATTTCTCTGATGGCTCAACTGGAAGTCCAGGTCTGGAGAGAGAAACGTGGGCATTAATGGGTTAATGCATCCTAATCCCCCCATGATCAAGCTTTCTAAAAACTTGTAAGACACTATTTTGGGCTGCTCTTAAAAGTAAAATCATGAAACCCAATACATAACACAGAATAGCAACCATATGTGAGAGGACCCTCATCTCCTATCTGCTTATCATCTCCACTTTGGCCTATGATGTGCAGAAAGAGCAGGCATAGATGCTGGGTGGTGGGCTTCACGCCCTCATGCCACATCACTGTAACAAGAAAAGCATACCTGTCATGTCTAGGAAGTATTTCTACATAACATAGATATCTTATTAAAATGTCATGGGTTCTATGGACATAACTAAAAGGCAAAAGGACATTTCACCTTAAGAGACAACCTCAAACTCAGCGAATTCTAAGGTACCAATGATCTCTCGTATCATAGGTCTTCTTATCCTCAGAGGGATTTTATGCTTCAGTTACTAAAAAGGTGACTGATTTAGATGAACATAAACAGACATTTTTGTCTTCATACTCTAGAATCCACAGTCTACAGTTATATTGTCTGAAGAGGCAATAAAAATTTTTATTAAAAAAAAAAAAGGCACCACATGATTCCTGTGTGTTAGAGATGGGACTGAGAGGAAGGTGTGTGAGCAGGAACTCGGAAGGACTGATATTATAGGCTCCACTGGGAAAGAAGCCAGGGCCTGCTGGGACTCGTGCTTTTCAAGGAGAGACTTAGTAGGGAAGGTAGTGGGGGTGCTGCTGACAACCTGGGTGCTAGGGCTGTGGCACCAGGGGTCTACTTGAAGTATCTGGACTGAACATAGGTGGTGAGGAGGGACGACATTGCCAGAAGGCAGATTTGCATGTCTAGGAACAGGAGTTATCTGCATTGCTGTCAGTTAATCTGCAAATTATAAAGTTGTAAAATATTAATTGCTCAAAGACAATGCAAGGCCCAGTGACGCTATAGAATCAGCTAATTCACTTAGTTTTCCATTGAAATCATCCAGTAATCTTTTTGGTACATTTTAAAGCCTTTCACAGTTTTTCCCTACATTGGTAATCATGGAAATAAGATACTCTACAAAACCCTATCCATGCCCAAATTACTTCACAAATAATTGTATGTAGAAGTTTTTTTTTCTGATATCCTCAGCTAATTATGATCTCTCTCTTTTATAGCTCCACAATTCCATTGTGTCTCTTTTATGGCAGTATTTCACTTTATAATTACTAACAGTTATGCATCTATCTTATTCCCCACACTGAATTTTGAGTTGCTTTGCTTTAAATCCCCTGCAGTAGCTATCAGGGTGCATGTGTGGGTAACGTGCTCAGTAGACATACTTAATTGAACTTGGTGTAATTCTTATATCCACTCAGCTAGTCCTGATTAGCTTTGCTTATAGGTAAAGTTGTCAGCTTCCTGCAAAGTAAGATCTGAGGAGCATCATCTTCTGCATTAATATAAATTGAGTAACTCCAGGTCATGCTTACTTTATTTTGGTGGGGAGGTTGTGCCCTGGCTGGGAATCGAACCCAGGCCGCAGTGTTGAGAGTGCCCAAGCCTTAGCCACTACACCAGCAGGGACCTCCATGCTTACTTTAGATCCAGTCTATTCACAAATCTTTCTCTCTTAAACTACTATGAGTGCTTAAATCATTTCCACCATTGGATTTACTAGCAAATTTAGTGAATTAAGACATCACCTCTAAAAGTCTATTTTAGTACCCCACTAGCCATTAATAGATCAACATGGAGTAATTTACCAATTTGATAGGTCTCAAAAGAATGGTAAAGAAAGGAAAGTGTTTATTTTTTTTCCTCCTTCTTTTAAACAGTAAATGAAATATTAGAACACTTTGAGTTGGGCATATGCTGGGTCTATAATTATTGAAGATGAAGAGAAGACCTTTATGTTTATTCTATGAGAGGACTTTGCTGCTGTTTTCTCCAGTGAAATTAGAAGTTTGGAAAAATATTTCCATATAAAGTGTGAACAAAACAATTTAAAACATTTTTAAGAATGCCTCTTAATTTTTGAAGTACAAGTTAGACCATGACCACCAGCTAATATTCATAGATTTGTATTACAATGAAATCTTTATGTCATTGGGTGTGTAAACAGACTGAGGAAGTTTAAAACACTGCCTTCGAAACTAGAAATGATTATATTGGGACTCACAAACAGTTGGCATCCTTGAATAAAAGATACTTGGTACCAATTATTTATGCACTAAATGGGTCTAGAATTCCAGATTAAATCATCACAGTTTTGATTCAGTTAGCTTTTGATTCAATGCCTGTGTCCTTAATGACAAAGTTAGTACAGGAAGAGTCGAGCCTTGAAAAAGTTCCACCTAGCTAAGATTCCCCTGAAGGGAGGATGTGAGTCACACAGTACTTAACATTGACAAATAAAACCACAGTGCATATCTGCTCCCTGTGGATTTTTAATTTGCAGCAACAATAAACTGCAAGTAGTGGGCCCTTAGGTTAAAGGGATATAAATTTCAAATCAGAATTAAGAAGTCTTGTCTTGAAAAAAGGTGAGGTAAATATCACAGGCCAAATTGTCAGAGAAGCCTTACAGAAATGCCTCCTCCCTTTTCACATTTAGGTAATATGGCTTTAACTCCCACCCCAGATAGCTTCATTTGAATCTTTTAACTTTAATTACTTTTGTCAGTTCACAACCCCAAGGGAAAGGGTCAGTGAATATGACTAGGAGAAATTTTTAAGGTGTCAAATGATAAACTTTCCAATTGAGGCATCCCCTTCAAGAGAACTTCCTTCTTCAAATATAGTGTTTATACTGCTTTTGTACCTCTTCATTTGATCAATAATTTATTCTTCCATTTTTATATTATTTTGTTTATTCACTCATGTTAATTTATTCATTTCTTCAATAAACAAACGTCTCTTAAATCTATGGTGTTTCTTAATGGAGACACTATTGGCATTTGGGGAAAGGTAATCTTTCGAGATAATTCTTTGTGCAGTACTGTCCAGCATATTATCTGTAGGCCCCATTCACAAAGCAGTTCTTAATCCTTGAGAAACCTAACCCACTTCTCACTTTCATTTCTAGACATCACAGGAGAAGAACCCTGGGTATGATCCACTGTCAGAAGATATCAGGATGAGTAAGACAAGGTGTGGACCTCAAGAAGTTAGTAGTTTCATGGAGAAAACAGATGAGTAAATACAGGACAGTGATATGTGCTATGAGAGAAATAAACACAAACTAATGACTTCTGGAGGTATTTAAGAAGTCTTCTCAGAGGAAGAAATGCTAAAGCCAAGTCTTTAAGAACAAGTAAAAATTAGCTAGTAAATTAAGATTTCTAGGCATCAGAAGAAGTCCATAGGCCATGCCAGAGTTCAGAAATATGCTTTCAAAGAGCTACAAGCAAATTCATTCAGGTTGGTGCATGGAATTGAAGTTCAGGAGGTGATAATTAAGGAGATAGGAGGTGTAATTGTAAGGAGGGCGTCACATCCATGGCAAAATATTTAGACTTTATTCTTAGGAATATGGGGGCATGGAAGTGATACAATCAGATCTGAGTTTTGGTCATTCAGAAGAGAAATGAAGGACACTCTTGTGGATTTCAGTGAATACTTCAGTGGATACAGTAAGGACTGCCAACACCTTTCAGCCAAGGACCACTAGGAACACAGCTTTAGTTGAACAAGTTGGTTTCATTACTTATTGCAAGGGAGGAAAACACCAGGAGGAACTGAAGGGTGTTTCAGTAAGAGGGTGTTAGAAAGAACCTATTTATCATATTTGAGCTTTAGTTGGGTAATTTTGAGGAGAGTCTAAAGAAATGGAAGCTTACTATCAAAAAGCAAGGGCAATTCTATGATCGACTGTCTCAATAAATCTGATCTTTAGGAAGAGTGGACTTGGAGGAAGGGTTGGTAAAAGCAGTCACTCATATTAGGTGGGAGAGGGTGATGGTATTGTCTGGGTTGCAGAGTCATTTTTTTCTCATTTTCTCATGGTTTACATTATGTATGGACTTCAAGTGATTGGTGTGAGGGGAGATAAACGAGATAATATTTAAAGGACATTGGTTTGAGTGAGTTTTATTTGTTTTTGTGAAGAGACATGCATGATCAAGTTAATACACTGATGAAAGCATTTAGTAGAGAGTGAAATATAATGTGGGAGAATAAGTAATGTCATATGAATCCTGCAGACATTGGAGCTCACAAATTTTCATTTGTTCATTACAAATGGTTGTTTGATTTCTTCTATTAATACCGACCAGCCAAGATGAAAGTAGAGAACACGTGTTGGTTATTTCTGTAGTATCTATCCCCTCTTTCCAGTAGCTTCTGATTTCCATTTCGGAATCCATGTGATTCTGGGGAAATTGATTCCCTTTCCAGCACCAATTTAGGAGCTGGGTCTACAGCCATGCCGCCCTGAACACGCCCGATCTCGTCTGATCTAGGAACTCAGAACTGAGTTTAAGCTTGTCAGTTTATCTCATTCACCTGGCCAGAGTGATTGGTTCAATGGTGGGCACATGACCTAGGATTTTCACTGTGAATACTGGGGCACTTATTTTCTTTTCCTTGCTGGATATAAATGGAGAACCATTATTTTGAAATTTTAGAATGCTAAGGCTTCCAATGAGGAAAACTAGGTCACATACCAAGGATTGGGGATAAAAATGGCACCAGAATTCTCAATGGCACTATTGAAAATGAGCAGGCAATGGAGCAGTGCCTGGACGAAGAATGAAACCAACCCTGAGGAAGTCAGAGAGAAAAGAAAGCTTGGTTTTGCTCATATCATTTGAACTGGAAGAATAATCCCCATCTGAAGCCAGTTTTAACTTTGGCCTTTTCAGTCCAAATATCCTTTATTATTTAACAAGTGTATGTTATCTTCTGTTGTTCATAAACTTGTTTCCAGCCTAATCAAGGTAAGAGTAGAGAAGGCTGACTTTACTTATAGGTTGATCTGGGGTTAAAGATTGAGATGGGCATGTGCAACAAGGTCAAGAGAATTAGATGTCTTGGCAAAAGAATGATTAAAATGATGATGATGGACTCAGTAGGCATGAAAGTACCTGGTGTAACTGCACTAAAATTTTATTTTTCTCTATCTTATGTTGTTGGGGACAAAGCCTGTATTTTCCATGCTAATTAAATTCAACTAAAAATTATTTATAAGCATTGTACCATTCTAAATTTTGTGAGAAACAAAAGTCTGGGTTCCTGTTTCTAATGCTTGTAGTACAGAGGGTGCCAACAAAATGTATACACATTTTAAGAAAGGAAAAAACTGTATTTAAATTGTAATACTCAATATATACCGATAACAAAAGATGGATACAAGTCACGTTTGACTCCTGCAATTACAAGAGGTGCTCAAAGTGGTTACCATCTGTGTCTATCTAATACATAGATAACATTTCTTAAAATGGGTATACATTTCTGGCACCCTGGTATATAATTAGGGAGTTTTACACACACACACACACACACACACACACACACAACCATTCACACATTCATTTATTAAACTCCTAAAAGCAAGATAAGGCAAAATGTGAGGAAGAGTTGAAGTGAATTTTACAGATGGCAAATGCAGTGGGATTAAGAGGAAGTAAAAGGCAATCTGTGCTATTCAGCTAATGTGGAGTGATTAGAGGAAATCCCCCAGGGCTCTCTTCTCTCTCATTTAATTTGTTGACATTAGAGAAGGCAGCAGGCTCACTCTGTTTCTGATGTGAGCTATGAGAGATCTTTTTACTAGCTCTGTAACCTTGAGCAAGTCACTTAACCCCTTTGTGCATCATCTTTTTCATTTTAAACTTTTTGATAATAATTCGAGTCTCTTCTTCTTTTCAGGGTTGTTATAGAAAACCAAAATATTAATGGGAAACAAAGGATGTTAAAGTACCTTCCAAACTGGGAAGAACCCAAGAAAAGTAGGCAATGATAATGATTAATTAATGGTAGTCCTTGGCTGACCCAGAGCTACCCTAACTTCCTCATTTTTTGTTTTGTTTTCCCTTTTGTTTTATATCAAAACTGTAAATAGCTAAATGGTAGAAATTTTAGAAGCTTTAGAAGGATAAATAACAAAGCTATGAAGAAGAAATTGTTATACAAGTCATAGCATGTGTACCTCTGATGATTCTCTTTACCATCCCCATTTTGGGACAGCCCCATTGTGCAATTATGTAATATTTTTTAAAGTACGTATTCAGCTACATTTTACTCACAAATGTAAAACTGGTATTAAGAGACAGACATATAATAAAACTGGTCTTTTCTGTGTGGGGCTGATAAAGATGAACTGGGACTTTAAGGAAACTAATCAGTCTAGGAGGTCTGTAGACAGTTGGGCGGAGCTGGACTTTTTTAACTCGATGGTCCTAACTTCCTTTTTATAAAACTTTATGGTTCTAACTTTCCATCTCCCTCATATATACACACATACACATACAGACTACCTAGTCAATGATATTGTCCAGTTGATGAGACCAAAGAAAAATTCCATTAAATGAAGTTGTGTGGTTCTACTTTTGTAAACTTTGTAAGTTAATTCCTTCATATGATAACCTAAGTGAATTGGGTACAGGTCCCAATATCAATAGGATCCCAATCCACATACACATTTAATACAAAGCAGCAATAAGGGTAATAGGGAAAATATTGCTGACTAAGGGGCCCTTGAAGAGCCTTCCCTGGCTTTCTTCCTCATTCTTTTCTGTACTTAGTTTAAGGTAATTTCTATAAGTCTTAGTCCTTTTTTCTTAACTAGATGTTCCATTCTTTTCTTGATTTCTTCTATGGTCCTTTGTCCTCTTGTGCACTCCTGGTCTTACAATATAGGTTAATTGTAAAGCTCTTTTCAACATCCCCCTTTCAGAGCCCGTATTGAAACAAAAAGCAGGAGGGTTTTCCAGGTAGTCTTCCTGCCATCTAAGAACCAGGGTGGCCACCTTAGGGGTGAGAGGGAGGGCAGTGCTGTATATCATTAGTGAGGTAAAGGAGAAAAATCCATGTCCTGGACACAGAAGTACATACAAGTGTTCTGTTTTTTTCTTAGGGATTTCAGAATAACAGAAACCCTCAGAAAGTGAGGACCACCAATAATTGCAAGTCAGAGGAGGCTTCAGTTCTCTCCTCTTTCAGAGGTAAGTAACCAAGCAACTATGATCAGGGTCAGAACAAAGAAATTATTGAGCAGTATTGTGTATCCATTTATTACTTTCTAGCCTGATATCAATTTCTCAGTGGCTTCAGTGTGTAGAGATATGGTTTAGCTGTATTTATTACTCTTCAAAATCCCTCAGAAAATAAAGATGTGCAATTGAAACGATCAGAATAAAAATCAGCCAGCATTCAAACCTGCAAACAACAGAGCCCACATTGTCTAGTTTAAGCAGAAAAGGAATGTATTAAGATGTGTGGGCACCTTACCAAGTCTCTGAGAAGCCTTCATAATCAGGTTTACAGGCTACAAGTCCTGTAATAATGAGGCTACTAGACCTTCCAGGGAAGACTCTATGCCTCCTATTTTTGGATAGAGGGATAGAAGCTTGCCCTTTTGCACTGTCGGCAGTGGACATGGTGCTCAAGTACTCAGACCTCTGCCCTAGCTACCTTTGAAATATGGGTGCTTTTTTTTTTTTTAACTTCATTTCAATTTCTTTATGTTTTGGGGGAAAAAGAATATTTTGCAATAATTATAGATTCCTAGGAAGTGGCAAAAATAATTGAGAGAGGTCCCTTGTAACCTTCACCCAGTTTCTCTTAATAGTTACATTTTATGTAACTATAGCACAAACTCAAAATAAGGAAACTGACATTAGTAAAATCCACAGACCTTATTCTACATTCAGATTTCACCATTTTTACATGCACTCATTTGTGTATGTGTGCCTGTCTGTTTGTGTGTACAGGTGTATGCAAGTGTATAGATTAATGTAACAACCATGATAATCAAGATAGAAAAATGGTTCATCACTACAAAGATCTCCATTGTGCTACCCTTTTGTAGTTCTGTCCCTAACTCTTGACCACCATCAATGTATCTCCATTTCTATACTTGTGTCACTTTAAGAATATTATATATTAATAAATGGAATCATAAATATCTTTTGAGATTGGCTTTTTTTCACTCAGCATATTGCCCTTCAGATCCATCCACATTATTGTGTGTATCAATGGTTCCTTTTTATTTTCAAGTAGTATTCCAAGGTACCTTAACTTAACTGTTCACCCATTGAAGGACATTCTGGTTATTTCTGTCTTGGGTAATTACAAACATGGTTGCTATGAATATTCAAGTTAAGGTTCTCTGGTCAACTTTTGACCCAATATCTTCTCTAGACAAGTCTGCTTGGCCTGAGGGACAGAGCCTGGGCCACAGAGTTTGTGCCCAAATCAAATAGATCTTTTATCTTCATTAGTCCTTACAGGTTATTTTGAACATATACAATTTTGAACATATACAAAGTAGACCAAAGTATATAATAAACACCCACATCCATCACTGAACTCCAACAATTATTATTATTGTCATTTTTTTTAATCCATACCTCCACCTACTCTCCTTATTAACACGTGGTTATTTCTAATCAAATCCCAGACAGTATAATTTTATCTGTGAATATTTCAGTGTATATCTCTAAAAATTAAGAACTTTAAAAAAATAACTAAAATGTCATTATCCCAATGTCACACTTTGAGTTCCTCCAAGAAGCTGATACTGAAACAAAGACTTGAGTGCAAATATTCTGTTTGAGAGGTGGAGTTACCATAGGTAAGTGAGGAAATTGAGACAGAAAAGGGAAGGTTAAGCCAGACATTGCAGATGCTTGCTGTAGCAAGCATTAACTCCTCTGTGCTTGCAGACAGCCACAAGAGTAGGCAAAGAGAATTTGGCAGGCAATGAAAACCCTCAGGCCAAGAAATGCAGGTGCTGACAACTGAATTCTGGGTAACATGCACTGCCGTGGGAAGGGCAGGAACTATGGGACCTGGGGGCTGACAGCACCGTACACAAGCCTAATAACAATTAACAAGTAACTAGTTAGTGTTCAAATTTCCCCTAGTGTATCATAATTTTTTATAGTGTATGTGTCAAAATAATGACCCCAAAAAAGTTCATACATAGTAATTGATTTATATGTTTTTTAAGTTTCTTTTTCCTCTTTTGTTTTGTAATTTTTAAACATACAACGAAAGTGGAAGAATTTTACTGTGAACAACTATATATTCATTAAGATGAATCCATTAACATTTTTAATATATTTGCTTTGTCACAGATATATCTATTGATCTCTTTATCCAAATTATATTTCTTGATGCATTTTGTAATAAATTGAAGCTATCAATTTACCCCTAAACAGTTTAGCATAAAAATCATTATTAATGTTCATATTGTTTACTGTTTTATTTTGAGATAAAATTTATATATAATGAAATGCACAAACTTTATTATTATTATTATTATATTGGTTAGCAAAAATTACATAGTATACAGTTCTACAGTGCATTGTCTATGTGTTGATGCACAAATTTTAAACACTATTTGTTGAGTTTTGACAATACACTTAATGTAACCCGTACCTTCATCTAATATGGAATATTTCTACCTCAAAAAGTTCTCTTCATATCCTTTTCCAGTCAGCCTTTATCCCTAACTCCTCAAAGACAACCATTGTGCTAATGTTTTTAACCTATTGTTGTTTATAATATTCCCTTAATTTTCCTTCTATACCTGCAGGATCTATAATAATAACTGCTCTTTTATTCCTAATACTGGTAACGGGTGTTCTGGTTGAGAGATAATTACCCATAGGTGTCTTCACATTTCTGCTCATCTTGTAGCAGAGGCACTGACAGCCTTTGTCCTGGACAATCTTTTTCCAGGATGTTGGTACAGCAAATAGCCTTGGTAAATAGTGATCGTGGCTCCCTCTGGAGCAGACAAGTTTGTTTACTGTTCAGGATAATAAAGAGAATTTTTACCTCTGGGGTAAAAGTCAAGTAGGTGTGCTTGAAGCCTATTATAAAATATTAAGTTTTCCTAAGTTTGAGGTTCCTTAGTTGAGATCCCACAGAATTTGCAACAACTACCTGGGACACTCTGTCATTCCTAAGGGAATTCAGAGCCAAAAGGAGTTGATGCAAACATAAACCTCATGTTGCTTGCTGTGCCATGAATAATAAAATCCTGTCTCTAACCAAGGAGTCTCATTTAGTCTGCCGGCACCCATGAAACTAAAGCAGGCGGATTTGTTAGTTTTGCAAGTATGGTACAATCTCAAACCTTGGAAAGTCTTCACAGTTCTCAATTTTTATTTTTCCATTATAACTAACTATAGCAAGGAGTTTATCAGTATTCATCATTTCAAAAAAAAACTTTTCTACTTTGCTAGTTTTCTCTATTTTTTATATTCACATTAATTTATTCCTGTTTTTATATTTATTATTTTCTTCTTTCTTCCTACTTTGGATTTACTTTGCTTTTTTTTTTCTAGCTTCTTAATGTGGAAACCTTAGGTCATTGACTTTAGATCTCTCTTCTTCATTAACGTAAGTATATAAAGCTATACATTTTTTGTATATAAACACTGTTTTAGCTACATCGTGCAAATTTTGATATGTTGTATTTTTATTTTCATTTAGTTTTAAATACTATCTAACTTTATGATATTTTTCTTTAACCCATGGATTACGTTAAATATATTGTTTATTTTATAAATAGTTGGAGTTTTCCTAGATCTTATTTTATTTATTTCTAATTTAACTCCTTGTGATCAGAGAACATACTCTGTATGATTCCAACCTTTTTAAATGTACTGGCTCATTTTAAGATCCAGTATATGGTCTGTCTTGCTGAATGGACAATGTGTCCTTGAAAAGAACATTTATTCTGCAGTCATTGGATGTGGGGATCTATAAACATCCGTGAAATTGTATTAATCAGGGTTCTCTACAGAAAGAAAACCAATAGAATATGTATAGATACATACAAGGGCTGTCCGGAAAGTATTCAGCCATGTAATATGAAAAATAGAGGCATTTATGTCAGGATTTTTTCCAGATAGCCCTTGTATATTTATATATTTCATTTAGTATTATTCAAATCACCTACAGATTTTCTAATTTGTTTTCATTTAATTGTATATTTAAATATATATACTCCTAAAGCACTTAGAAGATTCATTTGTTTATTCATTTATTTATTACTTAAAATTTATTGGGGTGATATTGGTCAGCAAAAATTACATAGGTTCCAGGGATACAATTCTATAGTGCATTGTGTATGTGTTGCATTATGTGAAGAACTTAAGAGATTTATTATAAGACATTGACTCATGTGATTATGGAGGCTATTAAGTCCCAATATTTGCAATCGGCAAGCTAGAGACTTAGGAGAGCTTAATGGTGTCACTCCAGTCCCAACCTGAAGACCTAAGAACCAGGAAAGCAGTGTGAGTTTCAAACTGAAACATAGCAGACTTGAGACCCAGGAAGAGCTGATGTTCCAGTTCAGATTCAAAAGAAGAAAGAATTGATATTCCAGCTCTAAGGCAGTCAGGCAGGAGGAGGAGCTCCCTCTTACTCAGCTATTGTTTTCTGTTCAGGCATTAAAAGAATTAGATGAGATCTACCTACATTAGGCAGGGCAATCTGCTTTAGTCAATCTATTGTTCTAAATGTTAATCTTATCCACAAACAACTTCAGAGAGACAGTGAGAATAATGTTTGACCAAATGTTTGGGCAACTGATGGCCCAGTGAAATTGACAGGTGAAATTAATCATCACAGAAGTATTTTCCTAATCACTTACAGACTTCCTAATTTGTTTTTGTCTAATTGTAGTACCGAGAGAGAGGTGTTAAAAAGTATCCTGCTGTAATTATGGAATTGTTTGTTTCTTTTTTTAGTTGTCAATTTTTGCTTCATGTGTTTTGCAGTTCTGTTATCAGAAATATATATGCATATTAGGCACATATACATTATTTCTTCCTAATTGACCAATTTACCATTATTATTGTATTTTTCCATGTATAAGATGCCCCCATGTATAAAATAACCCCTACTTTTCTAACCCAACATTAAAAAATCAATATCAACCAGTTATTCCCATGCCTAAGACTACCCCCAATTTTTGATCTAACAATTTTAGACAAAAGTATCATCTTAACATGGAAAAATACAGTAAATATCCCTCTTTATCTTTGGTGATACTTTTTGTCTCAAAGACTCTTTTTCTGCTATGATAATAACCTGCTTATATCTTTTTCTATTCATTTACTTTCAGTCTATCTGCTTTTTTTTTTTTTTTTTGCTTTTTGGTATGTGGGTAGCTCCCTAAGTAGGAATCGAACTCAGGCCGCAGCACTGACTGTGCCACTGCCGAAGCCTTAAGCCACTACACCATCAGGGAGCTCCCTTTTTTTTTGCTTATCTGCTTCTTTATATTTAAAGTGCGTCTCTTTTAGACAATATATTCTTGGATCTTTTTAAATTTTATTTTATTCTGACAATCTCTGCCTTTTAATTGGAGTGTTTAGTACTTAATCATTTAATGCAATTATGATAGGGCTGGATTTATTTCTATCATTTTATTACTTGTTTGCTATGTATTCCATCGGATTTTTGTTATACTGTTTCTGGTTTCTTGAATCTTTTGGGTTATTGGAATCGTTTTTATAATTTCATTTTAATTTGCCTATTGGCTTTTTAGCTATGTCTCTATTATTATTTTTTTTTTTTACCAGCTGCTTTAGGGATCACAATATGCATTTTTAGCTTGTCACAGTCTACTTGAGTTAGTATTGTACCAGTTCACATAAAATATAGAAACCTTGGCTTTGTATAGGTCCATTTACCTACTCTACTCTCTCCTTTAGACTATAGTTGTCATTTGTATTATGTCTATATACATTATAAAGTCATAGATAAGATCACAGTTTTTGCTTTGAAGTCATGTGTTTAAGGGTATTGCTAGGAAAACAAACTTTTATGTGCAGCGATTCTCATTATTTACACTAGTTATGTTCTATAAAGTCACCACGAACATCAGATTAGTGAAATTGAACCATCACTTCTAGGGGAAATTCAGGGTTAGTTTCCTGTGAGTCTCTGGTCACAGTATTAACTGACCAACCTTGTTTTATATATGTTTCTGTTTAATGATACCTTATTTAATGTATATTGATTCATTAACATTGAACCGATGGCTGACAGCACTATAACTCATGCTTTAACAAAGCTTATCTAACATATATTTTCTCCATAAAGCACTTAATAGCCTTCTTGGACAGCACTACAGCATTACATATCAGGGACATCTTGAAGAGCAAAATTGTCAAAACAAACAAACAAACCAACACAAAAATCCAAAAAATGTAGCACTAGATTGACCGTGGAAAGACATTCATTTACACTATAGGAGCAGAAATAAGAAGGCAGAGCATTGCCTTGTTTAAACTCAGCTGGGACCCTGTTGGAAATCTGTGCACTGAGCAACTCAAACTTTTCATTGTTCTGCACATGTCCTTGAATGATTGTGAAAGCACTGAGTATTGATTTTGAGGTTACAAATTAATTTCAGGGAGTTCCCTGGTGGTGTAGTGGCTTAAGGCTTCGGCGCTGGCGCTGTCAGCGCTGTGGCCTGGGTTTGATTCCTGGTCAGGGAACTACCCACATACAAAAAAAAAAAATGTATTTCAGTGAGTAGATGAATTCACAAATACAGAATCTGTGAATTATGAGGATTGACTGTATTACCTTGAATATTTTCCATTTCTCACGTTCTTCCTCTCTTCCTAAAATTTTGAATTTCCATACGGCAGCATTCCCTTCAGGCCAAAGAATTTCTTTAGCATTTCTGTGGGGCATTTCTGATGGTGACTATCTCTTGGTTTTCATTTCTCTGAAAATATCTTCATTTTGCCTTTATTATTGAGGAATATTTTCTGGATTGACAGTTTCTTTCTTTAGCTCTTTAAAGATATTGATATACTGTCATCTTCATAATTTTTGATATGAAATCCATGGTGATTCAAATCATTATTCCTTTTATAAAATATTCCATTTTTCTCTGCTTTCAGATTTTTCTTTATTTGCTTTTAAGAAATTTCACTATGATGTTTCCAGGCATAGTTGTCTTTCTATTTATCCTGCCTAAGATTTGCTGAGCTTCTTGGATCTGTAATTTTATGTTTCTTAGGATGTTGGCTTTCCTCAAATATTTGGTGATTCTTGGGTTTATGGACATGTGTGTATTTGAGATTCATTTTTTAAAAAATTGCTTATGGAGGAGGCTGTCTATTGTATACTGTCCTCGAAGGGAGGAATAATATCTGTTGCTACCACCTGAACACATGTCATTCTTTAGAGGTTTTGGGAAGGGTGGGGCATGCAGCTGAACAGGAAGAACTAGTAGCTAGTGTTCTGAGTATAAATTTTCTGATTATTCCAGGTGTCTCCAGGCATGAGGGCACTATCCTATGTTCTACCTAGAGACATCTCTTGCTATCGTGGGATGGGGGATGAAGAAGCTTCCACTGGCTCACTGTGCCTGTTGTGATACTCCAATTAATGTGGTTTTTTTTTTTTTTTGTGGTTTAGTCTGAACATTTTTCTTAATTGCCACTTCCAGATGTGAAATAACTTTTGGTGTTGTTATTACCTTTCATAATAGTCCTGTCTGCTTTTCGTTTGGAGCTGTTAATCCTTTCTATGTCCAATCCAGCCTTCTATCCATTTTCCAGGGAATCTTTATTAATTCTGGACCATCTATAACTAATCTTGTTTTCCAATGCACTTGTGAATTTAATTATTTTGAATATGTCTTTTCTGCCAGTTCTAGGAAGTTGTAGCACGAAGACAAGGCTGCAGTATATGCCAGTCTGCCATTTTAAATCAAACATGTTTTTCTTCATTTTTTAAAAGCAAGCAGCTTGTTTAATTATACAGTTAAGTGTGGGGTTCAGAACTAGTTACCCTAAGAAGTGCCTCTGTGGTATGCAGATTATTTTGAGCTAAAGGCAATTTTAGCTGAGGGCTCAAGAGAAACTTCTGCCTCTCCTTTAATTACCTAGAAGAACTTGAATTAGGGACCTTGCCTATAATAACAGAATATCAGAGATAACCTCTTTTGACCTATTTATAGGGCAGGACAAACTTCTATTTACTAAACATCTGCTCTTCTTATCTCCTGAAATGACACTTTGAAACCCCCAAGGAACCTTACTTCATCTCTAGCTCAGGATGTATGTCTTAAATACCATTTTCCCTTTTTGTCTCTGAACCTCTCATGCATGGGGGTGGGGGGGTGGGGGAGGGGTTCCTATACATATGTATGAGGGCTGTCCAGAAAAAAATCCAGTCATAAATGCCTCTGTTTTTCATATTTCATGACTGGATACCCTCTGGCAGTCCTCATATACATTAAATTTGGTTCTTCTCTCTGGTTAATTTGTCTCATGGCTATTTGATTCTAAGACAAGCCAAAAGAACCTTGAAATTAGAGGAAAGTTTTTTCTCCTCCTACATAGGTAAAGAAGGAACACAAGCAATTCTAAGTTAAACAGACTGAAAAGGAATACTACAAATTCTCAGTTACAACAAAGGGGGGAGAGAGTTTGTTGAGTGAAGATTGTTGTGATTATAAAAGAATGCTCAGTTTACCAAATTCATAGATTTTATTTCTCACAAGTTTTGCTTATTTGATGTAGGCTTTGAATTTGCCTTGAATTTTTCCATATTTGCCCTGAATTTTTAGATTTGTTGGTGGCCTCTGCTTTCAAGCTTATATAGTTCTAAAGATATATTCAAACACTGCCATCTTGTGGGTCATTCCTGTGTCTTCCATTCCTTAAGCGCTGTCCTGCAAATACATGAGGTATGTCAACTTTTATTAAGTGCAGAGTTCTACTAAGAGCTTTACAGATGGTATCTCATTTAAACTTCAATAAGGACTTTATGAAAAAAGTATTTTAATCCCATGTTAGAGATGAAGAAACTGAGGCCTAGAAGGGTTATGTAACTTGCCTGAGGTCTCACAGCTAGTAGGAGTAGGAGTAAAATTTATATCCAGGCAGCCTGCCTCCAGAGCCCTTGCTTTTACTGCATCCACATGCAAAACTAATTAATCTAGAAACAATATAGTGTGTCACAATAATGTAAATAAGTTTTAGAAGTAGTAGAGAGGAAGGGATAGCTATTAGGAAAGGACACCAGGGGAAGTTTCACAGTTTGGTGAAAAGGTGGCCTCCTTTTACTGAAGATTTGAAGGATAATTATTACATAGGAAGAATGCAGCTGGGACCATATCCCCTGGATCTAATAGTATAGAAATACCCAATAGTTGTCTACTGTTTTGTCTGCTGTGTACCGTAGCTTCTTTGAGAACTACTCTTCACTCTGCTCCAACCATCTGACTCTTGATAAGAGATTGTCAATCATGATAACTTTTACTCCTCACCTAATCTGAGGCAATCCAAGCCCTACAGGTGCCCCTAGAATTTTTATGCTTGAGGTAGAGGGCTCAGTGTTACCTTCCCCCAAAACAAAGCTGTGGTGTATGTCAGAAAACTGCAACCAGCCAACGGGTCTCACGTGTAAGACTATCTGAAGCAGAAGAGAATGAGGGCAAACAATAAGGTTCTAGTTATCTCTAGGCTAGCTGCACTGACGACCTTCCTGTAGCCATAACCATTCTTGCAGAACCTAATCAGGTTTGGGTTTTGATTCATTGCAACCATACAAGTTTTAATATTCTGTTTTCCGTCACTAGCTAAAGTAGGGGCAAGAATGGCATTCCTCACCTCGAGACAAATTGAATGACAGCAAAATGAATATTGTTTATGAAAGATGGCATTATTTATTTAGGGAAAATAGCACTTAGGGAGTTTATTGCAAATGGTATGTGGCTTAAAACCATTTCTGCAGTGCTCTATTCAGGCTCATCTCCAACTCCATTCCTGATGCCTGGACTATTATTCTTCTACTTCTCCCTATCTAAATCACTGCAATCTTCTAACGCCATCTCTGGATTTATTTCTTCCTTTAAGTCTGGTTTAGAAATTCCAGTCAATTATTTTTCCAAACTTTAATTTTTTAAATAAATTAAGTAACATTTAACTATTGCAAAGAAAAATAAATGACAAAATTCACAGTAATAGAAATTAAGAATAACCCACAATTCCACACAGAGATAAGCATTGGTATGTTTCTATCCATTTCTTCTATGCATAAACACAAAAATTTTCTAAAAGCCAAACAAAATGGCTAATTTTGATCTCTTCCTTCCTTAACCCTATCTACAATGCATTTTTCAATAAATTGTATTTCACTTGTGTTATTTCCTAATCATTTCAATATTCTGTCCTACAAATAACCAGTATCTTTGAAGGCACCTAATTTTCTAAGGAAATGGGGAGCAATTACGCATCCCTTGGCCTGGAGCGTTACTTTCTTTCCTGCTTCATCTGGTTATCTCCTACTCATTCTTCAGATCTCACTTCAAGTATCACTTCTTTTGAGAAGTCAGATTAAATTCATCATTATATTCATTGTAGTACTTGTAAAAGTTGCAATCTTATATTTGGATTTATCTAGATCCACATGTTTTTGTTTCTATTGGGTCCCCCGTGCTCACTATGGGTACCTGGTACTTGGCACTTGTTAAAATGAATGAATGACTGCTTGGAATAATGCCACTGCTAGGGAAATACTTCTTTATTTATAAAAAGTAACATTTATGATATGATTTATTATTGGCTGCTAGGTACTCTAGGTGATGTATATAGCTAGATAATTATATTTTCATGACCCTAAAATTCAGTATTGCTCCTATTTTACAAATGAAGAAACTGAGTTTTCACAAAAGCTAATTAACTTGCCCAGATACCAGTAAGAGACAGATAAAAGATCTGAACCTAGGTCGATGCATTTATTTACATTATTAACTTTATTTGCCATTAGTGGCTTCTTTGTTCATGAATGTAGAAGTTATAGCCTATTTTCAAAAGTACTCGGTTTTTACATTAGGGACTTATTTATTATTTATTGATTGATTGTTTCAAAGTAGGAAGTAGGGCACCTAGAATAAAGGCAAAGAGACAGACTACTGTGGGCAACAGGAGGGCTATTTATTCTCGGTTTCCCTGTCATTAACCAGCCATAGGGCTTTGGGCTTCCACAAGGAAGGCTACAAAAGGGAGAATAAAGCAGAACAGGCCATTCTTGGGACATCTAGTCCAACTCCTTCGTTTTATAGAAAAGATTACGTGGTTTGTGTAATTGACAACGTGGCAGAGCTGCACAGCCAACTCCTGACTCCTAGTATTATTTGTTCTGAGTCACATGGCATGCCCCTCCTCGAACATTTACTGAGTGCCTTATTGTATGAGGCATTCCATAACAGCATGTTTCCCATTAGGTACCCTAGTTTTGATTACTGGCTACTATTGGCTAATTTCTTTCCTAATTTTTTTTCACTCGATCGCTTTTAAAACGCTCCATTGGATGCAGAGCTAAAGTGGAAAAGCGTAGTCTAAGCCCAGCGTCCGGCACTGAGTAGCGTGACCGGGTCGGCAGCTGGTCCTACAGCAGACCCCACGAAAACAGTGACGCCTTCTGACTAAGGGAGTGACTCCCAGATAATCTAGGTGTAAAAGCGGCCAGAGAGGGGCGAGGCTGCGTCTCTTAGAGACAACGCCTTTGGCTTTCCAGTGACCCCGCTGATTGGGCGATGGGAGGAAACTTCTGGGCAAGATTCCTACGCCTTCTGCTGTGTGGTGACAGGCTGCCAAGGCACTCGGCCAGGTCTTCAGGGCTGTCTACCAGGGTTTATCTGAATTCGAGCATCCAGCTGCTGGGAGAGCAACTTTTCTACCTGGGCGACAGCTGACTCCGAAAGGGGTATTTCCACCAGCGCTGTTGGACAAGAGTCCTCGGCTCGCGTCCGTGGCCCCAAGGCCGGCAGGGTCACGCTCCTTTAGTGATCCAGAGTAAGGCCACAGTTTAGGGGCTGCCACGCGAGGCCTCCTGAGCAGGCAGCAGCCAATCCTCATGAGTCATACACGAGCCCCAGCCAACCAACGCTCGTCTTATTCCTGGGTACCGCCCGCGCCGGCCCTTTTACTCTGCTCCCCCTTCCCGGTTCCTGTAATCGCGGCTGTAGCTGTGGCCGCCTCCAGAGCTCGGTCGGGTCTTGGTACCAGCCTCCCCTTGGCGCCGTTTGGTTTCTCCTGTTGCTTTCACTGAGGATGAGTCCCTGCACGGTCGTGTGCCCACTCCGAGGAGACTGCCGGCGCACTTTCATCTAGCGACTGGTGAGGGAGGGCTTGGCGCGGCCCGACCGTGCGGAGTGGGTTGAGGCGACGGTGTCCTTTCATCCGGCGGGCGAAGGGACAGCATTCACTTTCCGGAGGGTGCGGTGGACCGCGGGAGGGAACCAAGCGCTCCCCAAGCTTCCGGGCTTGGTGCAAGGCAGTGCGGGGCGGGCGGAGTGCCCCTGCAGCCGCCTTCCCGCCGCCTCCCTCAGCTAATGAATGGTCTCCTCAGGCGAAGTGCTACGTTGCGGACCTGCCTGACACGCCCTCCAACGCTGTTACATTGCTGGTTTTCCGATAGTTGTCCCTTGGCACTTCCTTTCTCACTTGACTTTGAAGTCATTCCTCGAGGGGTTATCCCCTTCAGGTGGTCACACGGTGTTAGTCCACCCTGGGTATACTAACTCCGAAATTTAGTGTGAATTGAATGTGCGGAAAGGGACCAGTTCTTTTTTTGTGGGTGGGTAGGTGGGTAAGGGGGTTGGGAGGGACAGAGGATTAGAGGCCTTTTGTTCTTGTATCATGTTGCCAGGTTCTAAAGAAGTTGTACTTCAACAGCGAAATAGGTAGCCCTGGCCATCCTTGACTGCGGTTTCCCAACGTAGTTCATAAAACTTCGTGTGTTAAGCTGACGCGGTGTTTTTCAGGAGGCAGAGGTTGACGTAGCTCCTCTTCTCACCGTGCCTCGAAGTAGAGCATTTGAAAAATCGAAATTTATTATAATACTGAAAGAATGTGACTTTTATGAGTGGTAGTATTTCTATGCCCATGATGTGTAAATTAACATCCTTGCATAGCCCTTTCTTGAGCTGTCACTCCTTTTTCTATTTTGAATTCCTTGATTTTTATTTGTTTTAGTAACTGATATAAAGGTAGATAAGGGCAGAAAGAGCTATTTTTTTCTAAAAAGAATTCTATTACAGATATTTGCAGAAACTTTAGTCAAAGCAGAGTTTACTAAAATTTTTAAAAATGACTCCATTATTTAAAAAAATTTTTAAAACTTAAACTGAGGGATTTCAGTATGCTAAATTCTATGTAAGGAACTTAATTGCATTTTTAACCCTCATGCATAGAGACCATAAAGTTCAGTAGACCACAGATGAATGTGTTACTACATAAACGAGCTCAGAATTACTTGTTTAATTATTATAAATGATATCAAAGTTAGTTTACTTTCATTAATATGGCAGTAATTCATCTAGAGATATGCTTGTCCCCTAAAATTTTGGGAATTCTATTGTGAAACTGGATTTTGCACTGATCAAGTATTGAAGTTACTGTCTCGTGTACCCAGAAAATATTTGAGAAAACAGAATGAAATACTACAGTATTGATAAAGCTAAATTATTAATTTCCTAAAGAAGTAAGGGTTTGTGTTTTAAAATTATGTGAACTATTATCAAGGCTTACAGAAAGAATTTAAACATTTGCAATTCTTCTATTATGAGTCACTGTAATAGATACAAGTTTATAGGGAAGATATTTTGGTTTTAGAGAGTTCTTTAAAAAAATAAATCTACTTATTGAATACATATTACATTTTGTGAGAAATATGAAGTATGGCATTCTCTCCCTTTCCTTTTCTTAAAGAATTTAATTAAAATCTTTATGTGTTGGAAAAGTATACACTTATAAAACAGGTTATCATTTTGCAGATGTAGAAATTGAGGTTTAGGGAGATTAAATTACTTAGCCAAGGTTGTAGCATATAAAGTTCAGACTTTGAATTCAGAACACCTGAGCTAGTAACCCAGGTACACCACTAACTAGCTAAATGATCCTGGGCACATTGCAGTTTCCTAAGCTTTAATTCTCTCACCTGTAAAAAGTGGAAAACAACGACTTATCCCCTGAGTTCTGAAAAATAAATGAGACAATTCATCTCTATGTAACCACCTAACAAATGTTAACAAAAGGGGATAAAAACAGACATACTGGTATACATAGAGGTCAGAAAGTCGCATACTATATTTTTCTGTTTGGAATGCTTTTCACCCAGACCTTTACAAAGCAGCCAACTTGTCCATGACTTACAATCATAATATCTACCATCTTTTGAACTTATATATGAACAAGCATAGTACTTTACATAATTTAACTAATTTAATCCTATTCTTAGCTTCGGTATAGCCCCTGTATATGTGATTAGCTTCATTTTACAGTGAGAAAATTGGTAAGTTTAAGTAGCCTATCCAAAATCACAGATGGAAAAGAGTACTCTAGATTCTACCTACTCCACTCAAGATGTGCTCTCAAAATGCTGTTAGGAAACCTTCAATGAGAAGTAGAATAATGTAGAAGAAAAAATTACCCTTATTTGTAGTCATAGAATTGGGTTCCCACTATCTAAAAAGGCTTGTCCAACCTGCGGCCCGTGGGCTGCATGCGGCCCAGGACAGCTTTGAATTCAGCCCAACACAAATTCGTAAACTACTTAAAACATTACGAAAATTATACATGGACTTTTTTTTAGCTCATCAGTTATTGTGAGTGTTAGTGTATTTTATGTGTGGCCCAAGACAATTCTTCCAGTGTGGCCCAGGGAAGCCAGAAGATTGGACACTTCGTGTGTGTGTGTGTGTGTGTGTGTGTGTGTGTGTGTGTGTGGTGTGTATGTTCATTTTGATTGGGAATGTTAGAGAATAGCATGATCAGATTTGTCTTTTAGAAAGATAACTCTACGAAGGATAAGTAGGATTGTGAGCCCTTGTTGAAAGCTCAACCTCTACTGGCTAACACCTTTGTGGTTGACCAGCCTTCAGTGTTGAATAATTGCGTGTAGCTAGCTAGCTACACTCCTCCAACTCAGTTTCCTGTCAATACTTCATCACATATAAAACAGAAATTTTGCACTTTAATTTTTATTTGTTTCTTTGTTAAGTTTGTTTTGTTTTTCTGATTACTAAAGTATTTATCTCTTATTCTTCTTGGTTGCCTGATCTGTAGTCAAGCCAGAAACCTAGGAGTTATCACCATATCTTGTCAATTCAAGATCTTAAATATATCTTTGAAATGCTCACTTTCTTTATCCCTAAAAAAGGTATATAAGGCTGTCTATAATCTAGTTCAACCTTGTGTATGAGTATGTGTTAGGCCTTACTCATTTCTGTCTTCTGAGTTACTTGGAATTTTCAGAATGGACCAACATGATTCTAGTGCTTTGTATTTACTGTTTCTTCAGCCTCAAATGCCTACCTCTGAATTTATCAGGCAAACATGCACTCATCTTAAGTCTTAGTTTATGTATCTCCCATGGAAAATCTTCCCTAGATCTCTCTTGTGCACTCCCCATTCCTATGACTCAATTGTTTTATCTTTACCATAGGCTTATAGTCATGATACATTTTTATTACTTGCTTAAAAAAAATCACTTCTACCAAACTGCTACCCTTTAATGGTAGAGACTATGGTATAATAGGTAATAAATTTGTTCAATTAATGCAGTTGTTAAATTAGCTATACTTTCATTTAACTATTATCCATGAACCTGTTCTTTGTCATTTTATCTAAAATATTACATCCTATTTATTTTTGTATTCCCAGTACCTTGTGACCTACTATGGATGCACCAAAGAAGCAGTAATATTTAAGAAATAACTTGGACTTTACTGTTAAACAGATCTGTATTTAAATTCTAACTCCTTTTTCATTGGTATGATTTGGGTGGGTTCCTTAACCTCTCTGTGATGTCAGATGCCCAGTATGTATTGGATGCTTAATACATATTTATTAGGTTGGTGCAAACGTAATACAGTTCTTACAGTGTTGAAATTTGCCATTTGATATTGGAATACATTCTTAAATAAATGTGCTTGTTATACATCATTTTAATGGGCATTTCTCACTTTGTTTTTTTGCTAATGACTTATTATTTGCTGTTTATTTTATATTTATTTTAGTCTATGGAAATGATGTTAGGTAAAAAGCAAATTTGAGTGATTTTCTTACTCGAGTTCAAAATGGGTCGTAAAGCAGCGGAGGCACTTGCAACATCAACTACACATTTGGCCCAGGAGCTGCTAATAAACATACAGTGCATTGGTGGTTCAAGAAGCTTTACAACAGAGACGAGAGCCTTGAGGATGAGGAGCATAGTGGCCAGCCATTGGAAGTTGACAGTGACCAATTGAGAGTAATCATTGAAGCTCATCCTCTTACAACTGCACAGGAAGTTGCCAAACAGCTCAGTGTTGACCACTCTATGTTTGCTTGGCATTGGAAAGGTGAAAAAGCTCAATAAGTAGGTGCCTCATGAGCTGACTGGAAAATAAATTGCCAGTTTAAAGTGTTGTCTTCTCTTATTCTATGCAACAACAGCAGACCCTTTCTTGATCACATTGTGACGTGTGACAAAAATTGGATTTTAAAAGAACCGGCACCAACCAGCTCAGATGTTGGACCAAGAAGAAACTCCAAAGCACTTCCCAAACTTGAACCAAAAAGAGGTCATGGTCACTGTTTGGTGGTCTCCTGCTGGTCTGACCTACTACAGCTTTCTGAATCTCGGCGAAACCATTACATTTGAGAAATATGCTCGACAGATCAATGAGATGCACCAAAAACTGCAACACTTGCAGCTGGCATGGGTCAAGAGAAAGGGCCCATTCCTTCTCCATGACCACGCCCAACTGCAGGTTGCACAGCCAACTTCAAAAGTTGAAGGAATTGGGCTACAAAATCCACCATATTCACCTGACCTCTCGCCAACTGACTACCCCTTCTTCAAGCATCTTCACAACTTTTTGCAGGGCAAAGGCTTCCACAACCATCAGGATGCAGAAAATTCTTTCTAAGAGTTTGTTGAATCCTGAAGCATGGTGTTTTATGCTACAGGAATAAACAAATTTAGTTCTTGTGGGCAAAAATGTTTTGATTGTAATGGTTTCTATTTTGATAAATAAAGATGTGTTTGAACCTAGTTATAGTGATTTAAAATTCACCGTCTGAAACCATAGTTACTTTTGCACCAACCTAATGTTTTTGTTTTCTTTGACTTCAATAAGCATTTTTAAATGCATTAGTAATTTTTACACTAGGCATTGGAAATGTAGGAGAGCTATCTGGGCAGAAGGCAGATTTGTGAATTATGAGCACATGAGAAGATAGAAAATCATCTAGGGAGAATATGAAGTAAAGAGTCAAAGAAGACTGAAGGTGGGACATTGAGAGAAGCCTAGTGAAGGTCGGGAAGGGATAATCATGTCTTTGAAGAAGTGATAGGAGAGAGAGCCCATGCTTAAATGCTTCACTGGCTCCCTGGGCTTTCAGCAAACCTTTCTAGATTCCTTAGGAGAATGGTGCTGATGACTCAAAAATCAAGTAAGATAAGAACTGAAAGTAACCAAAAGTATGTGGCAATTTGGAGGTCGTGGGTAACCTTAATGTGTGGTTCCATGGGGAAGTATGCATGGAAAGCAGGTAGTGGAGACATTGAAGCACAAACAAATGTTGGGACTAAAATATGTTACCTTTTCATTACTGAAGAAATAATAGTTATAAAACCTACTGTTTCTTTAATGTATATTTGGTCTGGCACCAAATATGCATTAAGGAAACAGTAGTTCTATTTATCATTACTGTAGCTCTGTGAGGTTAGTGGTATTGTCTTTATTTTCTGATGAGGAAATGAGGGCTTGGAGAGCTATGTAATTTTTAGTTACATAATTGCTACCATTTGAATCCAAATATGTAGGACTCTAAATGATAGCTTAGTCATTTCCATATTAATGTTTATAGTGTTTGATATGACATGTGGTTCCCAACCTTTTTCTACTTGTATACCCCTTCTAATCCATTTCTATATATTTGTACCCCTTATTTTTAAAATAGCTGTTTTACATACTGATGCTTCTGTTCAGTGCCTATCTTAATGTAAAATAGTGGAAGTGTGGTAATAAGTTAGGAAAGAAAAATTATTACAGTAAAAGTACAAACTACAGATTTAATTATACAATATTCATACACAGTTAAATATGATGGAGCATTTAAACATTAAATAAAACTACTTGAATCACGATTAAAGACAATGCACTTCCTTGCACTTAACTTTTAATAACTAAACGGATCAAACAGTCTGGCTACAGAAGTATTTATATGTTTGGGGAAGATCTAGAAACTTTACAAATGGATTGTTCTGAAACTTTGTAATGATTGGTAGAAGAGTGGTTTGGGGGAAGGTTCTTAGGCATGCCTTCACCAATCATCATTTGCTAATATCTGATTTTGAAATGTCTCCATTAATGGTGATTCAAACTTAACATTAATTGTACCTAACTAACGTTTTGCATTTTTTTTACTTTATTTCTTCGCGATTACTATTTTTTTTTTTGCATACCCCTGAACGGCCCAGCATGTACCTACCCCCTGGCGTACACGCGTCACTACTTGGGAACCAATGCTCTATGTGCTTCTCTCTATATATGTATTTTAGTATGGTATCATTTATATAATATTCCTTTTATTTTTTTCCCTTTAAGTGTTTATATTATAGTAGCAAATTAGGGAGATCTTGTTGTTGTTTCTTAATTCTTTCATGTGGGGTTAGCATGATTCACCAATAAGTAGTTCCATTCAGGTATTATGAAGATACTGAAAATAGAATGATGGCAAAATTTTAGAGCCTCAAGAGAATGAAATGAACTACATTTGAATTTTGCTATATAGCATGTATTCCAGTTTAACATTTTGCATTACTTGAGGCTTTGGTACCTTTTTCTTTATATCCTCTAACTAGCAAACACTTTCTGGTGCAAATCAACACTTTAAGACGGGGATGATTTTACAAGGACTATATCAATGTATGAAACTTAATAGACTAGTAGAAATGGAACTGGCATTAGAAAGGATGGGGAATCATCTAGTTTTGTGCATCATTTCCAGATGGGAAAATTAGAATACTTAAAAAAAAAAAAAAAAAAAAACTAGGAGTACCCTCGTGGTGTAGTGGCTTAAGGCTTTGGCGCTGGCGCTGTCAACGCTACGGCCTGGGTTCGATTCCTAGACAGGGAACTACCCACATACAAACAAAACAAAACAAAAACAAAACAAAACAAAACAAAACTAGTTTGATTTAGGATTCCTGACTGTTAGTGTGGTTTGAATGGAAGTGACAGTGTAAATTTGGAATGCTTCCCCTGTATCTAGAGTAAACTCATGTATGTTCCTCCATATAGTCTTTTTATAATTTTTTCTCTGTCATTTAAAGTACATATTTTAAAAATAAAAATATGTATTTTGGGGAATATAATAGTTTGAAACCTTAAAGAGAATTTACATAGAATTTCTGCTAGAAAGTTTTTTAAAAATCTAGGAATTATGAATAAATTGACTATATTCATTTAAAATCCAGAGAATGAAAATACTGAAAGGAGAAGATAATTATGGATGATAAATAAAAAGATGATGAGAAATGCTTAGTGTAAAGTAGTCTACTCTAAACATATAAAATTTCTAATGTTAATGGTGGTTAGTTTTCTAACAGTGAGGAAACTGAAGAATAGTTTTTTATCAAATAGTTGACAAGTGATAATCATTTCTGCAGATCTAAATGGGGCAAAGTAGATAGGGTAGCATAGTGGAAAAAAGGAAGCTAAAGGTTCATATATGATGGTTGAGTTTTCTATACTCTTTAATGACCTTTCTAATCAATATATTAACATTTATATTTTTTAGCCATTTCTTTTTCAGTAGGTATACATGCACATGGTAAAGCGTTGAAAAGTTGTTGGTTCCCATTGGTGCCCTTCCCTAGAGCAACAACTATTAACCATTGTGTGTGTGTGTGTGTGTGTGTGTGTGTGTGTGTGTGTGTATGTATGTGTATTCTTCTAGACCTCTTTCATGCATATTCAGGCATAAACATGTATATACATAATACATTTTTCTCACAAATGGTATTAAAAATGCATTCCATTTTAAAAGACATTTACAACATATCTTACATATTATTTTATATCAAATTATATAGCTGATTCATACTTTTTGATACATGAATAATAGTCTTTTGTATGAGCATACCATAATTTCTTTTAACCATTTAGGTTTTTTCTGGTTTACCATTCCAAACAATGATGCAGTGAATGTTCTTGTACTTAGTTATTTCACACATTGATATGTTTTTACAGGGTAAATTCCTAGGAGTAAAATTGTATGGATCAGAAGGAGTATACATTTTACATTTTGATAAATATTACTAAATTACATAGAAATGGTACTAATTTGTACTCTCACCAGCAGGGGTATAGAGTTCCTATTTCCCTACAACTTTATTAACCTTTTTAATCTTTGCCATTCTGATAGATAAAAAATGGTATCTTGTAGTTATAATTTGCATTTCTTCTATATGACGTGAACCTCTTTTTAAAAATTCATTTAAATTTCCTTTTTTTTTTTTTTTTTTTGAGAAATGTGGTCATATACTTTGATTTTTATTCTATTGGTCTCTTAAAGATTTGCAGAGACTATTTAAGGCAAGCTTAACCAACCCAGGGGCCACGGGTCACATGTGGTCCAGGACAGCTGTGAATGTAGTCCAACACAAATTCGTAAACTTTCTTAAAACATTACACAAAAATTATGCATGGAAATCTTTTTAGCTCTTCAGCTATCATTAGTGTTAGTGTATTTTATGTGTGGTCCAAGACAATTCTTCCAATGTGGCCCTGGGAAGCCAAAAGTTTGGACATCCCTGCTTTATTCTAAACCTTTACGTGAGGTGAACGTGATGACCACTACATTATGGAAACTGTCTGTGTCAAGCTATTTTGATGTCATTTTATGTTTATGTTTGAGCCATCTAGAATCTGTTTTGGTTTAAGGTATAAAATAATTATTTAAAGTTACTTTTTTTCTGTATATCTCTCCAGTTGTTTGGATACCTGTTCTTTGATTATCATCTCTGATATTGAAGAACCTTCTAGGCAGAGAACATGTTAGCATAGTACCTGGGACTTAGTAAAACTACATGAGAGTGTTGGTTATTGGGGTGGGTCGTGGTGATACAGATTTAAGGGGTAAAGGTTTGGGATGAGATTCCTGTAATGATGGTAGATTTAAGTGTGCTCATAGCTTGTAGGGACATAGTAAAGTGTAAAAATACAGGAGAGAATGAATGAAAATTCTGGAAGGAAAGAGGTGGACTTCAAAGTACAGACACAGAGGTTAACCTTAACCATGAGACTGGAAAAAAGAAGGTGAGAATGACTGATGTAGATATAGAATACTATAGATATAAAAGTGAAAGTTGAAAAAAGAAGTTGATAGACTTTTTTGTTGTTTTTTTAAAAATAGGAGTTAGGGGCACTTAAATACTGAGGTAGTAGTATTGTAAAGTAGTTGAGGAGAGTGAGAAATAAATTTTGTATTTTTACTTTCTCTTTTCCTTTTTATAGGTCACCTTTGCAATCATGGATATTTAAAAGGTTAAGACAGTGTGGAGGGGGAGTTCCCCTCCTCACTCCCCCTTGGTGCTTGACTCCAGGAATAATTTATAAACTGTGTGAAGTCTTTTTTTTAAAATAAAGAACTTGTATTTGATATAAACTTTATAGAGCTATTTATAATTTTTTTAATTTAAGTGCCAAAATAAATTGTACAAAGATTTGTAGTTTTATACTCTTGCCATGAGGATTTAAATTATAATCCTTAACAGGCCATTTATTCTCTATAAATCTTTCTGAAAGCACCTTTGTGTCCTGGCTTTTTCATTTTAAACTTAATCTTATCTGACTATTTGGAAGAAGTAAGCAGTATAAAAAAACAGTTAGGATGAATTCTTCCATCCCTGACTGCACATCCAAGTGTCAGTCCCTGCAGCATGCTTTGGATGTCCTTTCTGTGGTGACAAAGGGGAGTGAAAACCAGATTAAGGCCTTTCTCTCCAGTCATTGTTACAATGCTGCAACGATCAAGGATGCCTTTGGCAGAAATGCCCTCCACCTTGTTTCCTCCTGTGGGAAGAAAGAAGTGTTAGAATGGCTTCTTGAGAAAGGAGTGGATCCATTGGTCAAAGACAAGGAGTCAGGATGGACAGCTTTGCACAGAAGCATATTTTATGGACATATTGATTGTGTTTGGTCTCTACTGAAGGTAAGTTTCATTTGTTTATTTAAAACTATTTGGTCTGGCATATGTTTTTCTTAATCTTTTCTATATTCCCCATATACTTTTCCAAAGCAGATTTGAGTTCTTATTAATTGGTAACTTTTACTATTGTAACTTAGAAATCAAGTCCCACATCCTTTTTATTTAAACTTCTTATGATATGAAATTTTAAACATACCAAAGTTTACAAGCTATAATGAGCTGTTGGACAATTTTGTGTTATTTACGTCCTACTCCATCCCATATTATTTTGAAGTAAATTTCAGATATTTTATTTATCAGTATTGTGTATCTTTTAGTATTTTAAAAAAATATGGTTTACTTTTATGTAACTATATTTTAATTACTTTAAAAGGGCACTAATTACTGAAATACATCACTTAGGGACTATGTTATTAAATGGTATGTTACTGTTTGGCTAGGATAAAGTGTTTATACTTCTTAAAAAATTCATAATTAGAATCATCTTTACTTGTAATTTCTCGAGTAGATTAAATCTAGATTTGTTGTACTATAAAGCTAAATAATGAGAAATAATGAGGTGTTTTGAGATACACAATGTCATTTTAGTATTGAATGCAAATTAAAAACTCACTGTCAGAAGTCATGAGTTTAAAATTGAACAGTTTTGGGGTTTTTTTTTTTTTTTTTTTTGGTATTTGTATTTTGTCCTGTTTGTAGAGCACACAGAGAAGAACGAAGTAGTTCCTGTCTTCAAGCAATGTGTGGTTACATTAGGACAGTTATCTTTTGTGTCTTCATTTAGTTTTGACTTTTAAAAAATTATTTACATAGTGATTTCATGTAGTAACATTTGCTGATCAACACAGTTTCAATATAATAGTAAAGTATCCTTTTCTGGAGCTGAACTCTGTAGGTCTACTACTTACTGAGTCATCTTGGAAAAGTTTCTAAATCTTGAATCTCAGGTTCCTCTATGAAAAGACAATAATAATAGCACCTTCCTCATTTTTCCCCTCAGGGAGTTCCAGTGAAGAAAAGGCTTTTCTTATGTTTAATTACTGCTCATTCCTCTTACATCTAAAAGTTTTGGGTATCAGTTTAATTCCCTTATTATACAGAGGGTGCCAAAAAATGTATACACATTTTAATAAAGGAAAAGCTCTTAAAATTGTAATAATGTATAGCAATAACAAAAGATGAATACAAGTCATGTTTGACTTCTGTAGTTACAAGAGGTGCTCAAATTGGTTACCGTCAGCATCCAGACACTTCTGATTATGGTGAACTACTGCTTGATAAACTTGACCAAGTATCCACTTATATCGCTGCACATGCTGTTTCAGTTCCTTCCTAAAGTACTGCCATTGTAGCCAGATTTCTATGGCACACCACATTCTTTAAAGTCCCCCAATAGGTAGAAGTCAAGCAGTGTTAAGTCAGGAGAATGTGGGGGAAACTCAGACAACGTTCTCAAATTTCAAACACCACTTCAGAATGGTCTTGTGCTCCTGGAATGACAGCTGTGTTTCCTCCCTTTTCTTTGACTGTCCTGCCTGTGATACTACCATTCATTTAGTTAACATCATCTTTTGAGTGAACATCATTCTACACATTGCTACCATAATCAATTCAACTTCGAAAAGTAATATATAGATAATGTCTCTTAAAATGTGTATAGTTCATTTTTTTGGCACTCCGATACAAGGGTGGGCTGATAAATTTTGCCCTACTGTAATCTGTTTTTTTGTTACATTAGACATATTTGGATATACCTGGTTCTGTGTAGTCACATGGTATCTCCCTTCTATCATTCTTGACCATGCATACTCAGATGCCAACATTTTTCAGCCAGTGCACATCGAAATGGAAGAGTGTTTTAGACTTTAGTTCAAACAACATGGTGTTTTTGAATTTTTAACAGCAGAAAAAGTTCCTCTAGGTTTTTTGATATTTTTGAAAAAGAAGATGAGGACTTCTTAAAGAAGATCACTACAGGTGATGAAACTTGGGTCCATCATTATGACCCTGAGGCATCACCTCAGCCAAAAAAATTCAAAACTCAGGCCTTGGCTGGAAATGTGATCCCTTCTGGCGGTATTTGATGGATTGTTTTGGGTTCTTGGAGTTATAATGATGGACCCAAGTTCATCACCTGTAATGATCTTTAAGAAGTCCTCACCTTCTTTTTTGAAAATTTAAAAAAACTTGAGAAACTTTTCCCACTATCTAAGAATTCAATAGTAGCTCACTGTTTGAACCAAATGTGTGAGCAACTCTGACATTTCGACATGCACTGGGTGAAAAATGTAAGCATCTGTGTGTGCAAAGCCAAGAATGATGGAGTGGCGATACCGTGTGACTACACAGAACAATTATGTTCATATGTGTCTGATTTATAAAAAATATTGTAGTAGAGGCAAAATTTATCAGCCTGCCCTCATAGTCACTTTTATAGGGAAAGTTAGCTTAATAATTAAAGCATCTATCAGCTCTACTCTTACCCTTTAACCCCTCCAGAACCTCAGCTTTTTACCAATTTCTGCTAAAAAATTGGATAACTGCCAATATGTCAAGCTTGAGAGAGTCCTTGGATTTTCTGCTATCCTAGGGGTTCCCATTCAGGTGTCAGGGTTTAGGGCTTCAATTTGAAATAGAGTCTGGCCTGAATTCTGGACCTTCCTCCCTTTGGGATTTCATTTCACTTTAGAATTCCTCTGTCATCATCACCATCTTGGCTAAGAGATGTCAGAAAGTTGTGCCTTGGGCTACCTGCTGTTGGCTTGACTGTCTTTTATTATCATCAGAGTCTTACTGATCAGTAATAGACATCTAAGATCAATGCATCTCACTGATAAAATATATCCACCGAAACCTCTTTTGTCCATTTAGTGTAGCACATTCTTTCCTTTGGCCTGGACTTTGTTGATGTAGTGTTCATGACATTTCTACTTCTGATGAAAACTATAGCTCTTAAGGTATTATGGATTAGCACAAAGAGACCACACAGACATATACATTTTAAATTAAATGCATTTGATAAAAAACTTAAAACTAAGAATTTTAAATTAGGTGCCAGATAAATAGTACAAAAAATATATGAGGTCTGACAGTTAAGTTCACGAATTTGCCACTGTGAGCTTAGTTTGGCAGCATGGCAAACAGGCAGCATGGTACAAACAACTTGGTAAGGTTTCGTAACTTTGGTATATCTCTGTCTCAAAGCTGTGTCCATGCTGATGTGTGGCAGTGTCTTGCTGAGAGTGGCATTTATTATTGTGTGTTTTTGTGTGCTGTCGCGAAATGTCAGAGCTCGAATTAGAGTAATGAACAAACATTAAATTTCTTGTTAAACTTGAGTGGAAGTGAAATCAGGGACATGTTAGTCCAAGTTTATGGGGATAATGCCATGAAGAAAACGGCAGTGTACAAATGGATTAAATGTTTTTCTGAGGGGTCAGGGTGTCTAGTAACAAGCAGAACTGATGAAAACATTTCAAAAATCAGTTGAATTATGGGTCAAAATTGTCAGCTGACTGTGAGAAGCATAACTAAACATTAATAGAGAAACAGGAAAATCTTAACTGAAAATCTTGGCGTGAGAAAGGTGTGTACAAAAATGGTCCCAAAGGAGCTCACCAATGAACAAAAGCAAAGGAGAGTAGAAGTTTGCCAAGACCTTTTGGAGAGGCAAGATAAATTTTGAGCTATGTTATCACTGTTGATGAAAATCGGTGTTCCAATACAATTCTGAAACAAAGTGTCAAAGTTCACAATGGAAGTCAGCCAATTCTCCATGATGAAAAAATTCCATTAGTCCAAATCAGGAGTCAAAATGATGTTGCACCTTTTTTGCTATCAGAAGGATTGTTCATTATGAATTTGTACCAACTGGACAGTAAACCAAGTTTACTACTTGGAAGTGCTGAAAAGGCTGTGTGAAAAAGACAAAAATGACCTTCACTTTTCACCAACAACTCATGGCTTTTGTATCACAACAGTATATCAGCTCACATGGCACTGTCTTTGAGGGAGTTTTTAGCCAGTAAACAACTAGATTGGAACATTCTCCCTCCCAACCTGATTTGGCCCCCAGTGACTGACCAAAAGATAAAGGAAATACTGAAAGGAAGACATTTCAGTGACATTCAAGAGATCAAGGGTAATATGACGGCAGCTCTGATGGCCATTCCAGAAAGAGTTCCAGAATTGTTTTGAAGGTTGAACTGGGCACTGGTGTCGTTGCATAACTTTGCAAGGGGAGTACTTTGAAGGAGATTGTAGTGATAATTAGCAATGAGATATGTAGCACTTTTTTTAGGATGAGTTCACGAACTTAACTGTCAGAACTTGTATACACCCATACTATCAGTTATAGATTGCCAAAATAAAAAGTACCTTACAAAAATTTTCTTTCCAAAAGCTGGAGTAGGTACAGCATATCTTATGCCACTTTTCTTTGGCTCCTTGAGTCTCTGACGGAATGCATCGCTCACAAAGACTATACTTGTAGGGCCCTGCTATATCTGTTATTACTATACCTTTGTTCTTTAATACTGGTGGTTTGCCAACATCCTTACTTTGGAAGAACTTGCTTTAATTTTCCCAATTTGTAAATGCAAGAACTAACTGAATCCTAAAGTTGCATGGATTAAATGATATACTATTTATAAAGTATTTGGAACAAAAAAATTATTTTTGAGTGCCTCATGTGTCCTGGACAGTAATCTAAGTGCTAGGGATAATGAAATGAACAAGATATACAGAATTATTTTTTGGCGTTTTTATTTTAGTAGGAGGAAATAGACCAAAACCAAAAAATTAAATAAGGAAATAGGAAAGTGCTTAATAAATGCTGGTGTTTTGGAATTCAATTTGTTTTTTTGTTTTTTGGGTTTTTTTTTTTTTCTTGCAATGAAAATAATTACAGTAACCTAAGAAAAAGACAGTAGAGGGATATCAGATACCCAGATACCTCACAGAATGGAGAACCAGTTCATGAACCAGAACAACAACATGGTTAACTGTCAAATTATGAACAAGACAAATTTCAAGCTAAAACAGTAACTATAAAGAGAATATAACTGATTTGTAGTTCCATTGTCTTATGCCTTACCCCCTACCCTCACCCTCGGGATAATTAGGTAGCAGGATCAATTGTTTGTTAAAACCATTTTTAGTTTATGATGTTAAAAGCATGTCATTTGAATATAAAAGAATACTTATTTTTCTGTTTTTCTCTTATGGGGGGCATCCTTCCAGTTTATCCAAAAATACTATCGAAACTTTAAATAAAGAATAGGCTTGAAAGAAGGAGAGTAGAATTCATCCCTATCTTACCCCACCAAGAAATTATGTTAGTCTAAAAATATTCTTTTGATCCTGTCTTTTTTGGTAGTATATAGGCAGCAGTAGCTAGAGAGCCATATTAAACTCATTCAACTTCGCTCATACCCAATTTGGAAACGTTAGTGATTGAGCTACTTGAACCACTTCATGTCATACTGGCCTCACCTCTTTAATTCTAGCCACAGCTGTGGTAACCCATTGTGCAAAGGCTTCTATTACAGTATAATGTGTACCTTGTTTCTGGCTTGTACTGCATGCCTCTTATTTTGTGCCCCAGGGCTTGGTGAATGCATGACTAATCAAAACTACAGGATTGAGTTAAAGCCCCTGTGGAGCAATTCTTGGCTTATGAGGAATGGAAACTGACAGTGAACACTACCTTTCCCCTTTGTCCTTTGTTTGGACAATTATTTGTTGATATATTTTATAAGTTTCCCAGATTGTCCTGGCAGGATCAAGCACTAGCATCCTTAACTCGGTAGCATATTCTTATATTGATTTTACCTCCTTCTTTGATTTACTCTCTTGGTCTCACCACTGCTTTCTAGGACCTCTTTCCAAGGAAATTACATGCATGCCAGTCTTTGTCTTATGTTTTCTTTGCTTAGGGGGAAGACTGTCAAAACAACAGTTTTCTGTATTTGTAGACAGACATCTCTAATAGTGTAACCAGTGGAACAGATACATCTGAAGTTCATTTGCTCCTTGTTACAGAGCATTGGCATGAAATACTCAGGCATATGAACCTGGTATATGTGTATTTAGATGCTATTTAATAAGCTAATGAATTTATCTATTGGGCTATGTAAAGAATGGATCTTTAAAGAAGCTGGATAGACTACACACTGGTCCTTCTATTACTTTTAGAGTTTAAGATACGCATATTAAAGTGTCAGCCCACCAGGTCTAGGGAGCTTTAAAGGCAAAAAAAAAAAAAAAAAAAAAAAAAGTCCCTAATCCTTTATGCAGTTGGGATGACTTAAGGTAATGAAAATGTATACAGTCTTACTAGGGTCCAATTCGTACAAAGTTCAGGACAAATTGATAAAACTTGAAAAATAAACTCCAGGGATCTAAGTTTCTGGGATCCCGCTTGTCACATTTATAGCTTGGAACACTCTGCCCTGGAATATATCCTTCATACTCTGAAAAAGGTCAAGCTCAGATTTTCCCACATGGATTTATTATACCTAACTTTTTGAAAGTAGTAGGCAACATACAGTTTTAAATTTATTGAGATCTTAAATCACTTCTCATTTTTGTTTTACTTGTTTGCTCACTAACTTGAAAATTTTTTGTTCATTGACGATCCTTGTGAAATCAAGTGTTATTACCATCTGGAACATAATGAAGTTAGAATTTGCTTATTAGAGTCCATTGTTATGAGTAAGGAGATTTCTTGTTTCCTAAGTAGCACAGAGTATACCAACATGTCACTGAGTTTAAAAACTTTGTGACTCTTCTCAGCCTGTAACTACCCAGGCGAACTGTGTGGACAGGCAGTGATGACTCACACTAGTTAAAAATAGAGATAAGTCTCAATAATTGTTGAATGTCTTGTTAAACTACCAGCAAACATTAAAAGTTATTCTTGTAAAGGAGTACATTTTATATTTTAAGAAACTGTAATGATGAGAACACAATGCAACATGTAGGTGATAAAGAACTGTACACCTGGAACCTATGCAATTTTGCTGGCCAATGTCACCTCAATAAATTTAATAAGAATTTAACACAAAATACAAAATAAAATACTGAAGTATTAATAACAGTAATAGTAATACAGCTCTCTGTTGCCCCTCTCACCATTATAATTTGAAAGACAGAAAGTCTGGTGATAGGGATAGGGTATGCTGCCTTAATAAGTGGGACTGAAAATTTTATCTTTCATGTTTGAATTGTGCAGATATACAATTACTGATTACTTTAAAATCATCCTTACACAACACATACACACACACACACACACACACACACAGCATTTTAAAAGATACTGTCTAACTATATGTGATTTATAAGAGGTCACAATTAAACAATGCTATAAAAATTTTAGTAGAAAGATGAAAACATCACACAAATAGAAGTAAAAGAATATAATTGTATTAATGTTAATAATATAATGGAATTCAGAGAAAAAAGATAGGGAACACAGATGATATCATATTTATAAACAGTAAATTTATTATTCTTCCATTGCCTTGAAATCTTTGCAGCCCTTACCTAGACATGGAGTATTGCTCTTTGAATGCAAAGAAGTGTATATGTATGTGTGTGCATACTCATAATACAGACCCAGAGCTAGAGCCTTCTAGGCAACCAGACCTGCCTTACCAAGGAAAACTTTCACATCCAGTTCATTCTGATTTTATTTCACCAAAAATTGGATATTTCATTTTTTAGTTTAGAAGGTATTTTTTAATACCTTCTGTGTGTGAAAAAAAAAATAGGTATGGTCATAGGAGATAATTTTTATTAAATGTTTATTTTTTAATGTATTTTTGAACTTGATTACCTGGCTTTTTTATAAATACGAGTAAATTATTACTGGTTATAGGTACATTTAAAAAAAAATATATATATATACACACACACACATACAGATATATATACAAGCACATTTTTTTCTTTTCTTTTTTAGCATGGTGTTAGTCTGTATATTCAAGATAAAGAAGGATTGTCAGCTTTGGATCTTGTAATGAAGGATAGACCAACTCATGTAGTATTCAAAAATACTGGTAAGAACATTCCACTTATTTATTTTATTAAGGTACACCTTAGAAAATTTTAATGAAATTTTATTCCTATTAAAATATCTGTGAGAATTTGTGTGTAAATATCTACAAAGTACTTTTACTTTGATATATATTGGTTGATATTTGGTTTTCCATTCAGAACATTTCAGTTTATTTTGCATTGTTCAATTTTAATCTATATTATGTTTGTAAGAGTAAAAAACATGGGTAGTTCCCTGGTGGTGTAGTGGCTAGGATTCAGCACTCTTCACTGCTCCGACCTGGGTTTGATCCCTGCTCAGAGAACCAACCAAAAAAAAAAAAGTAAGAAAACAGCTTAAAGAGGGAAAGCAGAATTGTAGCTACTATAAAGTCATTAATGTGCATCCATAAAGTACCATCAGCATTTTAGGTGGAGGAAAAAAGAAGTGATTCTTCTACTCACACATTCTGCTAGTTCTGCTTATCTCTCCACTTTGCCCTTTGAGCTCTGGAACTGGAAATTGGCTGGAAAAAGATGAGATTTAAATGGGGACATGCTATAATTTTCATTTAACTAGTGGTCAAACTAAGTAAGGACTAATTCTTCATTTTTATTTCCACCTTTGACACTATGTTGCAGGTTAATTATAATGGAATTATATGAGCCTTGCAAAATAGAAATGAAGATTTATATCATAAACTTAGCTGTGATTAAGTTTTATCCCAGTGTAATGGGAACCCTAATCAAAAGTTGATTTTGCATTTGACAAGAGCAAACTATTGAAAATTAATGTTTCTGTAGGAACAGTAACTATAATATCACATTTGCTGCCTTTAGAATCTTTATATATGTATTAATAACCTTTTATGTTTAATGATGTATTATTTTCTGGAAACTAAGTGGATATGGAAGGTGATATTTTACTCATTTGGCAGTTAAACATTAGCTACTGAAGAAACAACAAATGTTAGCTTGCTTGTATTAAGACAGGCCTGTGCTGATTTGGAGTGAGGTTTATATATAAGATGTTAATAGTCATAATTTGAAAAACAATATTGGCAGCATCTTAATAGGTATTAAATTAGTGCCTATAAAGAATGTTTGAGATAAACTGATTAGTGGAGTATATCTATAATTGAGCTACACTGATACTTGTTTTTTGTTTTTGTTTTTTTTTTTTCTCGCAGAAAGGGAAGGGGCGAGGGGCAAGGGCAGAGGAAATGGGGAGCAATACTTGTTTTAAAATATAAATGAGCATAAAAACTAATTTCCATTTTAGATCTTACAGATGTCTACACTTGGGGAGACAATACAAATTTCACCCTGGGTCATGGAAGCCAGAACAGCAAACATCATCCAGAGCTGGTGGATCTGTTCTCCAGGAGTGGGGTTTATATTAAGCAGGTATTTTGAAGTACAGTCTATATGCTTTTAGAGATTAAAAAGAATTTTTGTATTTGATAGCTTATCTTTTCATTTGGATTATGTTAACTTTGTTGAAGGTATGACATTTTTAATAACTCAATCAATAGAACTTTACTAATCTAGTTTAGATTTTATTAGGCTTAATATATTTAGACTATGAAATACCATAAAACTATGAGATGTTTGTCAAGTAATGTTAGAAATTAGAAGGCACTATACATATTTCAATTTAATTTTTAAAAGGGAGAGCTGTTGATTTTCTGGCTTTTGTTTTCATTTAACAAAAATTAAGAGTTCTTCAAGTTGTTTCTCAAGTGAATTCATAGTTAAAACTCAGTGTTACTAGTTTTAGCTAAGTGAACCTGAGTACTTCAGTATAAGTATTTGTAAAATTAATTGATATAACTGTAAAGGTATGGTCTTTGGTATTCTGTCTTTATGCTGGATATCTTCTACTTCCATGGATTTGGCTGCTGTTGACATACTCATCTTTCTCTATGCCACTTTGTGTGTGTGTGTGTGTTTTAAACTGAGCTGAAAAAGTCTTCAGAATCCTTAAAGTGGTATCCCATCCATCAGTAGCCATTAATGATTGATCAGAATTGGGCACTTCAGAAAGATATCTTTTTTCCTTTTCTGAGTTAATAGCTGGATTTCATGAATTGAAATTATTTCAGGAGCTGAATTTACACAAGAATAAAGGAATAATGGTGGCATTAGGAACTCAGATCCTAAGATACATGTGCTATAGAAAAATTAAGTGTATTCCACTTGGTAGGGTTATGAATGAAATAGTATACCCAAAGAGAAAGCTGTACTTCAGATGAGGCAAGGAAGTGAGAGAATCTATGAAGCATTTAAGGTTATAAGGGATTTTATTTGTCACAGAGTGAGGGTTGAAGCAAGCACAGGTTTGAAAGGAAGGAAGGCTGTGAATTTCAGTCAGAAAAGAGGAATCAAGTTTGTGAGAATATATGCAGAGCACTAATTACCTAGATAGGACCTTTAGTCACTGAAAAAGGGCTGATTCTGTAGTATAGAACCAAATGAATTAACTACCGTAGGACAGAGATTGTTAGTATTAGCATAATATATTCCTGAGAATTAAGATGAAAAGCCATGATCAGTTACCTCCTTAAAAATGATGTGCCATTGTTTTTGAAGTTGTGTGAGCATTCTCAGTTTAAAAAAAAAAGAAATAGAGGTTTTAAAGGTGGAGGTCTTAAATTCTGGTATTGGTTGTTGAATGTATTAGAGGTCCAAAATTGTAGAGTGACATGGTAATACTGAATATAAAATTGAACAAAATGTATTATTTCTCGTTTTATAAAGTGATTTTTTTCTTACAAATTCTAACTTTGTATTACAAAATTGAATACAGGTATTTGTGGTATAGCTCATTGAGATAATGACTTTTTGCATTACTTATGATAGGCACATGTATTATAGAACTTGCCAGTTAGTTTAAGGATATGTATAAACAGAGTTTACAGTTCAGCTTATAATTTTCTTATTTTCAAAAGGAACTTAACTCTGGAAAATAATTCTGGGATTTCTTTATTCCTTAGAAGTGTTTATAGGTGGCATAAGAAATGTAAGTGCAAATAATATTTAAAAATAAGGAAAAAGGATTTCTAAGTAGTATTAAGGTAAAATAATACACTGCACATTGAATGCATTGAAAGGCAGCAGTGTGGCCTGGGGGTTGGGTGGATAAGTACATGCCTATTTGAAACTACTGTTGGTTTCCAGTTATTGCCTTCTGCTAATGCAGTTCAACTATTTCAGTATACCCTTGTCTTCCACTAAGAATATGTGAATGTGTAAGTGTGTTTGTCAGAGGGCAAGGGGGGTGTTGGGAAGGAGGCAGATAAGGAAGGAAGTGGGAAAGAGAGAAAAACTTGAAAATACATATTAAATTATTTAAAACCATATAATGATATTAAAGATATATAAGACAAAATTAGAGATAATAAAAAGGATATGCTGTCTACCCCAGACTCCCCATGTATAAATGATGTTCTTGTTTTTAAAAAATACTCTTAAGACATTTGCACTCTTTTAATAACATTATCACTGTTTGATAATCTTTATGCTTCATATTGCACTCTGCTCAGTTCTTGCTCTTGGAGATTGTGTGAAATTGGAAAACAACTGGCTACTACTTTTGAAGACTTAAGATTTGCATTTTCCTTTGTTTAGTCTCTTCTGTGGGTGACACATGTTTAATTTTTCCTTTGTTCTTTTCCCGATATATCTGTTTTTAGACATAGTTTTAAAATAAAGCTTGTACATTTCTAATTTTTATTAGAGAAAACTTTCAAACATGTACGAAGTGAGAATAGTACAATAAATCTCCACATACCCATCATCCAGCACAAAAAATTAGCAATATTATTTCTTTTTTTTTGTAAAATAAAGGATATTTTATTCAGAGAATTTTAATAATATTCTCTTGTTTTCTCATAGGTGGTGCTTTGTAAATTTCACTCAGTGTTTCTGTCTCAAAAAGGGCAGGTTTACACCTGCGGTCATGGTCCTGGAGGACGTTTAGGCCATGGAGATGAACAAACATGCTTGGTAATTGAAATGTCATTACACAGTTTAGGTAACTTTAGTAAAATTTTGATAAACTGAAAGCTTCAGTTAACTAAAAAAAATTTTTTAACCAATTATAAGGAATAAACCAATTGATAATAGATTTTTAAAATTTGATGATTTTCTGATATATCATGTTCAAAATAAGGATTTAGATATGTAAGATTCTAAAGCATCAAAGAAAATATATTTTGCTTACAGCAAATATTGGGAGGAGACTACTGGTATTCTTATCATTGATTAACTGGTGCTTTAAAAAGGAGAGCTATAATAATAGCTTTCATTTTTTAAGGATTTATTAGTAATATATTCTAGGCATTGTTCATAAAGCCTTACAACAGCTCTGTGGAGTTATAGGCATTATTACCCTCATTTTATACATAATGACAATAGTAATAGCATTATTTATTGATTACTTACTTTGTGCCAGAGATTGTTGTGTTTTACACCTACTAACTCATTTACTCTTAACACCAATCTGATTATTCTCTAAAACATTATTATTATTTTGTGTTCAGGTGAAGAAAATGAAATACTGAGAGGGTGAGAGATTTGATTGAGATCAAATAGCTAATAAATGGCAGAATTAAAATATGAACCTAGGACAGATGGCTCCATAGGAATTCGTATGTTTGGTTACTCACTGAAGGGATGGATTGTTTCCTGTATTTTTATTTATTTCTTCAGTACACCAATGAATACTTTGTCTGAAGAACTCCCTTTATTCATACCAAACAAATTTGCTCTTGGTGTGTGATAAGGGCTCAAAAATAATTTGTTGAATCACATTACTATACTGAAATGTCTTAACTGGGGTTTTGTATTTTACTCATAAACCTGTGTCCATATCCTTTTAAACTCATCTGCCCCTTGCTGAATTGTAAAGTTTACCTATATGATAGATAGAGCCATATCATCACTCATATCATTTTGGACATAGTATCAACAGATTCCATTTGTATTTCTATCTATATGTTTAATACATTATATTTAAGTTAATTTTATTTTGTAGGTCCCTAGGCTTGTGGAAGGACTAAGTGGTCAGAATTGTTCCCAAGTGGCAGCTGCTGAGGATCATACAGTTGTATTAACTGAAGATGGGTGTGTTTATACATTTGGTCTAAATATTTTTCATCAATTAGGAATTATTCCTCCACCTTCCAGTTGTATCGTACCCAGACAGGTAAACCTCTCTTTTTTAAACAATAAGGTGACTATTTGCTATAAAACCTATGTAGACAAAAAGACAAGGTATTGACAGAGTAACTTACTTTACTTATAGTCAGTGGTATGTATTTTTCACAGGAGAAATTAAACATAGTAGAAATTACGATTTGTTTGGAGAATGAAAGAAAGCACTTGGGAAATTAGGCACCAAAATGCCTTGAATTTAATGTGTAAGTATTCATAAGCAGAGGGGGATCCAGCTTTTTTGGGTTTAAGATCCTCCTTAAGAAAAAACATGAAATTTATAAATACAAAGTGGGCTGTGCATGTGAGTTACCCAGAAGCTCCTTTGACTTCATTATAAATCTACTTGTGCACAGAAATCACACCTGGCAAGTTGAGGTGAAGGGATATAGATCCAAAAGCCACCTTTCTTTGTTCTACTTTACTCCTTCCATTTGCACAACTGCCACCCAAAGATCATTTATTTCCTCCATTTCAGAGACATGGTACACGGAACTGGGACGTGTGCTGTAAAAGTAATGTGTTAGTAGAATCATCACCTATCAGTTGATAAAATTTTGTATTTCAGGTATTTCTTCACTGCTTTAATTCTGTGGATATAAATTATTTGATACACATTTTTTATTAATGAGCTTTTAAATCCAATGGTTTTTTTTTTTTTTTTTTTTTTTTTTAAACATTTCTTCATTTAATGCACGAGGAAAATGAGAACTCGTACAAATGGTGTGTGTGTGCGCGTCTGAGTGAGGGGGTGAGAGAGTAGATACTACATCGTATGTGTGTGTTATCAGGAAGGTAAGAGAATAGAGTGGGACCAAATGGATAGAGAATAAATTACATATTAAAGCAGAAGGAATATGGTCCTTCCACTAGTAAAGAGAGCAGTGGGGGTCAAAGCAAGTCCAAGTGAAAGTATTCTGTTCAGGAGCATACTCCAAAAGGTGAAACCTGTGGAGTTAAGAATCAGTACACGCAGACTAGTTTTCTATGCAGGATGACTAATGAAGCAATAGGCATTACCACAAAATAATTAGAGATGGTCTCCAGTCTTTAGTACTTTTTAGAGGATCCATTTTCTCTAATTTTGGAATTTGTGGATATTTAATCATTTTGGAGACTTCTTTAGGGATAGTATATATGGTACTCCCATTTTTATTCTCATTGTATGGCTACTTTGGAGCTCTGGGTTATATGGACATACTGATATTCTCAGCTGGGGCAGTTTGGCTATGTCTAGAGACAATTTTAGACATCATAACTGGGGGCAGAGGTAAGAATACTACTACTGGTATCTAGTGGATAAGAGTCCAGGGATGCTGCTAAACCTACAATGCACAGGACAATCCTTCACAACAGAATCATCTGACCCAAATACCATTAGTACCACGTTGAGAGACCCTGGATATGTCAAATTTCAAAGTACTGTATTTTGTAATAAAGAGAAAGCCTCTTTTGCATAATGCTTGTTAATAAAAGTTTAATGATTTGGTTTTTGTACTGTGTCAATCTTTTTATATATTAAAACTGTTAACTTAAAGTGGCTGCTTCAAAATATTTTGTGGTCTGAGAGTTGGGATCTGTTAGTGACAACTGACATTAACCTTTAAGGGGACACTGGTAGCAAGTATGCCATATATCTACCTTGGTCTGCTGGATCTGTGGAAAAATATACTGGTTCATGGGTATATAATAAACTGCAGTCTTGTCATTTTGGACAGATGCAGGCAAAATATCTGAAAGGAAGGACAATCATTGGAGTAGCAGCAGGCAAGTTTCACACAGTGCTCTGGACTAGAGAAGCTGTTTACACTGTTGGACTAAATGGGGGACAGCTGGGTAAGAAATCTTTGACAGTATCTGAAAAATAAATTGGATTCTTAAGGTAGATATTTTATGACTTCTTTGTGTATTTTTAGGTTATTTACTAGATCCCAATGGAGAAAAGTGTGTAACTGTTCCTCGTCAAGTCTCCGCCCTTCATCATAGGGACATTACTCTGTCTTTGGTTGCTGCAAGTGATGGGGCCACAGTCTGTGTTACCACAAGAGGAGATATTTACTTGCTTGCAGACTATCAATGCAAGAAGATGGCTTCTAAGTATGTCTATTCTGTGAAGGAAACAGCAATTATCAGTATCAGATTTATGCTATGCTCTGAAATGCCTAATGGAGAAAATGAAATTGGGGGAAGTTAGGAGTTTTGACTTTTATGATCTTAGTCTTTTGGCAAGCATCCAGTGAATATATGTAACAGTTCCTTGTAAGTTGTAAAACAGTATTTCTGAATTCCCATGGTAAAATATGACCCATAAATTCCCTTTTTTAATGTTTCTGGTATACAGAACTAGATTAATCATAATTCTTGGTTTTGACACAGTCATCGTTCATATGTAGTGTTCTTTGTATCATGAGTTTATTTAAAAAACAGTTAATCATATGCCCTGGACAATTTATTCAGTCCATTGTTTATACATAACTAGTATATTTTTTAATCTTTGTATAGTTTATCATCTGAAAACATGTTATAGTAAACTGCAGTAAACTAGCAGTTGCTTGGCTAAATCAAAAAGCTGATTAAAGTAGGGAATCATAAAACTAAAGTTTAAGTATGGATGGGTCCACCAGTTAAAGTTCCCTTTTTTCCATAAATCATACTCATAATATGTCATCTATGATTTCATTTTGAATGATTTAAGGAGAAAGCACTTAGAAACAATTGTGAAGTGAGTTAAGTAGAAAAAGTACAGTCCTCTACTTTCCATACATTTTCAATTTTTTAAACTATTATTAGACTTATGGGGGACATTTTCAGTCTTTTATATTCGATTAATCTGATTTGCAATTTTTTTCTACTTATATTTATCATGTGTTCCAAAGTATTCAACTTTTATAGAAAACATTCTTTTCAGATAAATATTTATTGGTTTTTATAATATTTCTTTATATTATATGCCTATAATTATAAACACAAGTAGAGAAATATATCTTTGACCCTGGAAGAATATAGCTCAGTTAGTGGAAGCAATAGTGTGCAGGAATTCCAGAGAGCAGCCATCGAACTTTAAAAGCAATCAGGCATTGAAATTGCAATTGACCAAATGTGCTTTTGCTAACATAAATGAAGTGGTAACTTCAATAATAGATACCATTTTTGAAGTTAGCTCATGAGCAAAAAATGTCATCCATCAATTTGTATGAATATACATGTTTCTTAGGACTCAACTAGGTTTTTTCTGAGCATAAAGTAATTTGTGGGATGTTAGGTTTTGTCTTTAGTTAAGATTTACAAAAAACTTGCTCTTATAATGTTAAATTACATAAATATATTATTAATATATCCAAGTTTTCAAGATCAGACATGATTGGGCATGTTCAGGGTGGTATGCCGTAGACATAGCTAAGTTTGCAATAAGAATTCTTTTACAAATGGTTAAAACAGTAATTTTGAAATGAGAAAAAAATAAAATAAAGGCAAAATATCTTATAGGACAGTCATTGCAGTAGCAGCAGGCAGATTTCACACAATACTATAAGGCACATCACATGTGCAGATATAATTAAATATGTGGTTAGTGGATGAGCTATTAAATTAACAATACTGATGATTTTCATGGTAGGTGCATATATTTAGGGTTGTCCCTATTTGAAATTAGGGATTTCTATTTTGTTTTGAGGTTTATACTTTTCCTTTCTTGTTAAAATATAGATATACTTAGGAGCTTTTAGCCTTATCAGTTATTTAAACTAAAATGAAGACATGCATTAGCAAGCAGGGCTTTTAGGTGTTTAATATGTGTATCTGTGCAGGTAGAGGCTTTTCAGAGGGAAAGATTTGCCATAGAAAGAAACAACCATGCTGCATGGAAAACTTAAGAAAGGATGGACTAAGGATTCCAAAGGCTAATCTTACTTCATGATCAACAATCATTGCCCGAGGTTATTGTTTGAATAGTAATTTTTTAACAATAGAGCATGTGTATTTTAGAGAAGATATTAATCTAGAATTTTTTTTCCCACCCAGACAGCTAAACTTGAAAAAAGTTCTTGTATCTGGGGGTCGCATGGAATACAAGGTTGATCCTGAACATGTTAAAGAAAATGGGGATGAAAAGATTTGCATTCTTGCCATGGATGGAGCTGGAAGGGTAAGTATATATTTATGTAAAAGCATACTAATCTTATTCTCAGTTGATAGCTGTAGGAGACCTGATAAGGTGAAAATGTTTCTGTGATGGTGATGATTTCTCTTGACTTTGTTTCCCAACTTACTTGTGACATTCAATACTAATTAGTTTGGAGCTGGTATTGCAAAGAAAGTATGATGACATTTAACTAACGTTATATAGTACTGCTTTGTTAAACTATAGTTTAAAATTCCATTTACTGTGTTTAAAATGGAAATATAGGACTTTGATGAGTTATTTGATATGTACACTGAGTTCTAATAAATGATAACTGAATAGATTTGAGATATGTAACTACTCTTTAAAAAAAGTAAGAGCTAAGCAGGCAATATAAATCTGATGCATAATTGGAAAATTTCCTCCCAATTTAGTTTTGACAAGTGTATTCGTACGTATAGAGATTATAACTACCCTGTATAACAGGTAATGTATTTTTAGATCCCTATATAATCTTCTCTCTTTTTAATTTAAGTAAATACTATAGAGGTTTAATTTTAGTTCCCTGTGGGAATGTATCAGTATATTTCTTGAATAAAATTGTTAATTTAAAAATATGTTATATATTAGTACCTGAAAAAATTATTTTACACTGTAACTAGAAAAGCAAATTGTTTTTTGGTTTTTGCTTATAAAATAAAAACGTGCAATAAGAATGTTTCTGGTGTTTATAAAGTGCTATAAAATTTGACATAGAAATTGAAAAATTTAAATCAAACTTCACTTACTGGTACACTATAGACATAAATCTGCTGTACTTAATCATTTTAATAGAGGGAACTACTATATTTAAGAATTAGATCTCTAATCTGTACTGATGGAAGGAGGCAGAGGCATGGGAGTACATAAAAACTTGAGTATAAAAAGCTTATATTTGACTTTAGGATGTTCTTCATTTATATTAATATGGGTCTAGCTCTACCTCTGAATATTTACTTCCCATAAAATTAATCTTGATATAATAACCAAGCTGTGAAGGAATCTTTCAATCAATATAGTTGTGTGTATGTGCACACTCACGCATGTAACTTGAGTGACAATGGCAAATAGCATTTTGTGGTTTAGTTTTCTTAATTATTAGGAGATTAAACTTTAAAAAATCACTAGTTTTCAAATGGAATCTATTTTGGAGTATCAATCTGTGAAGCAGATAAAAGGGTTACTGATCTGGATAAAGCTGGATTGGGAAGCCCAGTACCCATGTCTCAACATTTTCTCTATGTTGAGCTGTAGAACCCGAGCAATTTTATAGAAATACTAAGGTTTGCAGAATCAATAGTAAGCCATGGAACTTTATGATGAATTTTTGTCTCTAAAATTTTGTTTTAGTTAAAATTGAGTTAGGCATACATCTTTTTTTCTTGAGAGTGATGGTTGGATTTTGATAGGATACTTTTCATTCTTTTAAATATGTGACATGTAAGTTTTAGCTTTAAGATTTTTTTTTTAGCAGTGCTGAAAATTACTTAAGAGGGAAGTGTCTTTGAAGCATACTTAATGCTTCATGTTTGCTTGATCCTCTTTTTTGAAAGACAGTTCTTTAAAACCATCTTGACTTTTATAGTATCTATTTTTTCCTGTGGAAGAATGAACATTGAAACATAAATCCAGAGCTTTTATTTTAGAAATATTATCTTATTTCAGTTTTTGGTTATTTCAGTTTTTTGCTTTATATTCCAATGTTATTTGGTTTATTTTAGGTATTTTGCTGGAGATCGGTCAGTAGTTCTCTGAAGCAGTGTCGATGGGCTTATCCACGCCAAGTCTTCATTTCTGATATTGCTTTAAATAGGAATGAAATTCTCTGTGTTACACAGGATGGAGAAGGATTTAGAGGGAAATGGTTTGAAGAAAAAAGGAAGAGTTCTGAAAAAAAAGGTCAGATCATATATGTAAATGGCACATAAAAGTTATTTTCAGTTAGCCTTTAATTTCACAAGTATTTATTAGTTTTAATTGACAAGTGTTACTAGGTTTTACCCTTATGACTCTTGATTTTGGTTTAGGTATGTGTAGGGAATTCGATCCACATAAATTTGGAGTTTTCGACCTTTTATCTGTCTCAGTATACCAGAGTTTATCGTACGTTCTCATCAGAAACGGGTTCGTTAATGCTAATTGCTAGCCTTGGCTCTACACTCAGGAAAGTATAAAGTTAAAAAACAAAAGCAAAAACAAAAAAAAACTTCCCAGATGATTGTGAACCAAGCTCCCTTTTTTCTCTTTCTTCCCAAATTGAGAATTTAGTAGCATAAATTCTCTTTTTTCTTTTTTTCTATGCAGTATATAAAAATTAAAGTTTTAAAAGGTACATCTCATGACTTAGAGGAAAATCACAGCAAGAATAAAGTTTTTATGCTCATTGAGAATTTTAAAATGAACAAGTAGTTTTTTTAAACAATTAGTGAATAATTGGAGACAAGTTTTATTTATTTCTTAATGAATATAAGATGCCACCATTGAAAATAGAAGTTATTTATTATGTAATTCATTCTTAATTATATGATTATAAATTAATAAACTTGTGGATGACTTACATTGTTTTTTAACTTAGTGACTTTTTTCGCATCTGCTTTTGAATGTTTTCAATCTAAGTAAATGGTTGTCTTAGATACCCTATATTCCCTCACCCTCTACATCCAATTAGTCACCAGTTTTGGCACTTATTCTCACCTATTTCTGAAATCTTTCCACTTTTCTGCAGTTTCATTGATATAGCCTCAGTCGATATCATTTATTCTTTTTCTGCACTCTCAAAGAAGTTTTCTGAATGATCTCTTTGTCTTTATTTACTTTAAACATTTTTCATACCACAGGCAGAGTCATTTCTTTTCATGCAGCTTTTGTGGTTTTCTTTCATAACCTTGATCTGACTTGTAATGGTATAATCATTGTTTAATGCCTGTGTGCTTTGCTAGATGGTAGGGGCATGCTTGTCTTGCTCACTCCTGTCACTAGGGATAGACTGAAGATCACTAGGTCACAGTAGCACAGTGTGCTCACTCAGATATTTGCTGAATAAATGAAAGAAAGCAGGAGGAGGTAAGGAGGGAGCAAATAAGTAATCAGGTTATTAAGACATTAGGTTTATATATTTTTAATGTAAGCTTGAGTAATTTTAAAAGCTAGTTTAACACTAGATTTGCTTTTTAGAAAGATAACTTTGTTGCAATGTGGAGAATGTCTTTATTGAAAGAGATAAATTCATGGATAATTGGGAATTGACCCACTGAAATGTCATATGTAATACAAACAATATGTAGGATGCAAATTGAAGAGAGAGAGGATGTAGTTTTTCAAAAGAATTTAATACATACAGAAGATATTTCAATATTCTAATTGTTTTTCTGTACCACTTATTCTTATGTCATTTTAATAGTTTCAATAAAGCCTTGACTAATGGAATTTGTTTTTTTCTTTTTAGCAGAAATTTTAGCAAATCTTCATAATTCCTCCTCAGATGTGTCTTGTGTCTCTGATATAAATAGTGTATATGAAAGAATTCGACTTGAGAAACTTACTTTTGCCCATAGAGCCATTAGTGTCAGCACAGATCCAAGTGGATGCAACTTTGCAATCCTGCAGTCAGATCCTAAAACAAGGTACACTTGTATACATTAAATTCCATTTTTAGAAGAAACAGTCACTGGATTTTATTTTGTTTTCCATAGCTCCTGGAGAAAATTTAATTGAAGAGCTGTTGCCAAGTCTTGCAGACTTTAGACATATAATGTTACCAGGATAACTCAAAGGTAGAATTTGTTATATTGGAAATGACGAGTTTTCCTTTTAGTTTATGAACTGATCTGTATTGAAAATATTTTTTTTTTTTTTTTGTATTGAAAATATTGAAGAAACACCAGGGCTGTCTGGAAAGTAACCAGCCATGTAATATGGAAATAGAGGCATTTATGACTGATTTTTTTTTTTTTTTTTTTCTGGACAACCCGTGTGTGTGTATGTGTGTGTGTGTGTGTGTGTGTGTGTGTGTGTACACACACAAACAAAATCTTTATAACGTACTAAGTTCTCAGATTCTGTGAAATATATTCTAAATATTTGTTAAGTAGTTTAAAACAATTTCTGACCCTTGAACATGATGAGAATTGATAAAAGAAGAGGTAGTATAGAGTCATTTGGAGGACAGTGTGAATCTCACTGCAAATTTTCTAAGTCATATTAGTGGAGAGATAACAGGTTACGATAAATACCAAAGATACTATTGAAAAGGAAAGAAATCCTAGAAGTAGGCTGACCATCTATCCTGGGTTGCCTGGATGTGTCCCATATTTAGCACTGAAAGTCTTATCTCCTGGGAAACCCCCTCAGTCCCAGGCAAACCAGGAGGTTTGGTTCCCCATACCTGGAAAGATGAATAGATTGGGTAGGTTTGATCACACTCCTGTGGTGCTGAATCAGCGTTACAGACCCATTATATGTTTGTGTCAACATTTATAGTTACTTCCTTGAGTTTCTGATCTATTCTGGGAACTGGGACCTGAAATATTTACTCTGTTCTCTGTATATTTATTTTTTTCCACTTGTAAAATAAAAGGATATAAAAGAGGAAAAGGTTGAGAACTCTATTCTTTTTTTTAATGTTTTTAGTTATACTTTTAATTATTTAAAATTTTCTATGAAATAGTCATTTGAAATTAATATTCTAGTGTTTCTTTATAGAAATAGAAAACACTACTTTCAAAGGAAAACTTAATTCTTAGTTTCGGAGAAAAATATAAAAAGGAATAGAAAATTTAAATGGTGATACATTAAGACTGTGCAGCATTCTTATATTTTAGGAAATGCCATATTTAAAACTTTCTAATTTTAATAATAAATTGCCCTTTAAAAGGAGAATTGTCTTTGTAAATTTTCTTGAAAGTCAAAATGATTTTTGTTTCAATTCTAGCCTTTATGAAATTCCAACTGTGTCCTCATCATCTTTTCTTGAAGAGTTTGGCAAACTGTTGAGGGAAACGGATGAAATGGACAACATCCATGATGTGACATTTCAAGTTGGCAACAGAATCTTCCCTGCTCATAAGTACATTTTGGCAGCGCGTTCTGACTTTTTTCAGAAATTGTTTCTTTCAGATGATATGTCTTTAGACATTACAGATGTTTACCGGAAAGACGAAGATTCTGCAGGATGCCATCTCTTTGTGGTAGAGAAGGTTCATCCTGACTTGTTTGAATACCTTTTACAATTTATATACACAGATACTTGTGACTTTTTAACTCATGGCTTCAAACCAAGAATAAACTTAAACAAAAAACCAGAAGACTATCACGGCACTCCAGATTCTCATTTGAATAAAATGAATTTCCATGAAGAAAATCAGAAGTCAGCATTTGAAGTTTATAAACGTAATGAAGCTGATACAATTAGTGAAAAGCAGAAAAGCAAACAAAAATCTTTGAAAAAAGTAAAAACTGTTGGAGAAAATGATCCTGTAAGAATGTTGCAAAATCTTGCAAGGAAGTTTGGTTTCAGTAATTTGATTAGTAGGTATGCCTCCTCCTTAATATCCATTCTTGTACTTCATTATGTCCTCCTTTTAAAAATTCTTGTTTTTTCTTTGCTGCTGCTCCTCGCTCTGTCTCCCTTCCTACCGCCCACCCCACCCCACCCCCAGCCCCCTTGTGAGGGGAGGCACGTGAATGTGTTCTTTCTTCGTTGTCTGCTAATGTTATCTCTGTGGGACTCCCTGGATTAAAACATTAAAGAATGGGAAGGCTGTTATTTTGTTTAAACTCTCACTGGTGTTTGTGTAACAGGGATCTGGAATAGCAGGGATATGCAGGGAAGAGTACTGTCTTTATAGTTACAAAGACCTATATACATGTCTCTGAGCTTTACTGTGACTAGCTGTGGCAAATTTCTTAGTTTCTTTGAACTTCAGTTCCTCAGTATACAAAATGGGAGGAATAGTATTGACTTCATAATGTTGGTGTGGTTTTGTCATACAACATATAAGGTGGCTAACATAAACCACACTTTTTGAAATTCTGTTATTAAGGTATTTATGTTACTTGAGGCAGTATATAACCTTAGTTGAATAGGAGCATGGGAGGATTATACTTTGTTTAAAAACCATGAAAGGCTTTGTCTTGGATTATTTTTTCTTTTTGTCAGTTATGATATTTAATATATTTTGAATTTAAGTAAAATTGAAGGAGAATATATGATTATCAGAAAGTAGGGGTTCTTTGAAATACTTTTTAGGTGATTTAAATTATATAATCATTCAGATGTGAGCTAATTTGTTGGGTTTCTATTGCTTGCTTCCTTGCTTAATTCGGTAGAGGAATATATACACCAATTGTTAATTTTTATCTATTTTTGGTAGGTTAAATGGAGTCAGATTTGAAAATGAAAAAATTAATGTTATTGACAAGAGAACTGGTAATAAACCAAAGCTAAATCAGAAAAAATGGTAAGAAATAAAGATAAACTTTTCATCTCTAGATTTTGGGACATAAGTGTGGAAATAGAGCTCCTCTTACATGTGAAGCAAAATGTATAGGGAGATACCTTTATTAGTCTTCTTAATTTTTGGAACTGTTACACAGTTGTTGAAGGAAATGGATAAAATGTTAATAAGACACTGGTACAGTTTTTTTATTACTGTCTAAGAAAAGAATTTTTAATTTTAATTTTTTCTTGCTTGAATTTTGTATTTTTAATCAATAGAAAATAATGATAACCCCAAAACCACACTAATTATGCCTTTTCATTATTATTATGATTCCTTTGTAAATCTTTTTGTAATAAATATACTATTCTAAATACATTTGTTATTAAAAGTTTTTGTTTTTACGTATTTGTACTTTGTAGGTGAAGTTTTTGGAGAAAGAGAAACTGGATATCTAAATTTTGCTTATTACTACAGGATAGATTGTACAAATAAGTGAATTGAAGACCTTTGGCTGTGATATCACTTACTATTATATTATTAACACCTGGCCTGTAATGGAAAAGGGAAAATTAGAAGAAAGACTTCTTTGAATATTTATCTTTATGCTAAGGCCCTTATTATCTTCCCTAAAGTGGAAGGAGATGAAGTACTTTATTTATATGTATACCATCAAGTTATTTGCTTCTGCCTTTAATTAAGAGAAAATCAAAAGTTAAGCCACATCCTGTAATGAATTTTCTTATTGCTAAATATGGAAAGAAATTGCTTTTGCTTCAATTAAAATTTTTTTCTTGCAGTTCATTTCTACATGATGTGACTATCATATCAATGGATGGAAAGGAATTTCCTTGTCATAAATGTGTTCTTTGTGCTAGACTTGGTAGGTATACTTTTTCTTAGATGCTAACTTATTTTTTTATTATTTCACTATTCTCATTGAATTGAAATTTTTTTCTTTCAGAATATTTTCATAGTATGCTGAGTAGCTCATGGATTGAGGTAAGATTTAAGTAGAAACCACGTAGGCTGGTAATGATATATCTTCATATTTTAAAGAAATTATGTACCAAAAAAATTCAAATGGGAATATGATAATTTAACTCAGTTTTTATTTTGTATTAAATTTTATTTATGCTTAACCCTTCTGGAAAATAGCAACATTTAGAAATAAAAATTGTCTCAAAAAAGCTACTTAAATCAGAATTTCCCTGTTATTCGGACATGAATTTGGAATACCAGTGTGTTTCTTTTTTTTTTTTTTTTATCAGTTTTTCTCGATCCTTTTTTATGTTATAAGGCAATTTAAAATGAAATTTATCTAATTTTAGCTTTGTGTTTAATAAATCCTTGTTTTGCATGATGTGATTCCTCTTCAGAGTTTTTTGTACCAATCTCAATTAGAATATAGTAGTATTTTGTTGTTTAAAATTAATTGTTTTATTTTATTTAGGCTTCCAGTTGTGCAGCTCTGGAAATGCAAATACATTCTGACATACTTAAAGTTATTTTGGACTACCTCTATACTGATGAAGCTGTGATGATAAAAGGTATTAATAAGACTGAGGACATTTTAGATATTTAAGATAATTGAATAGTGGTAAAATTAACATGAGTCTTAATTTCTACTCTAATTGAAATAAACCATCGACAGAGGCTTAATTTAAAATTAGCAATAGGAATGATTACTAACAATAAAGAAGTCAAGAAAGAGTTTTCATTACTTATGTGAAGATGAACTCTATAAGAATTATGTTTAATGATTGAGATTAAATAGTTTCATATCCAACTACTTCTATGATTTGAGATGACAAATTGACAATAGGGAGTATAGTTTTGACAAGTAGTCTAAAAAGTCTTTCTTTCCTGTTTTTCCCCAAGTGAAAGAAAGAGAATTGATCCAAAAGTTACGAAGAGAGTGCATTTTGTATACTTTGTCAGTCAACACACCCATGTTTTAGTTATAGGAATGGTGTACTTCTGTGTTCCAGTTTATATATATGCTACATTTTCTTTACCCATTCAACTATTGGTAAACATTTAGGCTGTTTCTATATCTTGACTATTGTGAATAATGCTGCAGTAAACATGGGATGCAGGTATGTCTTCATGATCCTGATTTCCGTTTCTTGGGTTAAATACCCAGAAGTTGGATTGCTATATCATGGTATTCCTATTTTTAATATTTTGAGGAACCTCTGTATTGTTTTCTATAGTGCCTGTACCAAATTTCACTCACACCAGCAGTACACAAAGGATCCCTCCACAGGCTTATCAACAGTTACCTTTGGTTTTTTTTTTTTTTTTATTTTATAATAGCCATCCTAAAAGTGTAAGGTAACATCTCATTGTGGTTTTGATTTACATTTCCCTGATGGTATACGTTAGTGACACTGAGCATCTTTTACCTTGTTGGCCATTTGTATAATATGTCTTCTTTGGAGAAATACCTCTTTAGGCCTTTTGCCCTCTTTTTAATGACGTTTTCTTGCTATTGAGTTGTAGGAATTCTTATACTTTGGATATTCACCCCTTATCAGATATTTGGTTTGTAGATATTTTCTTCCATTCTAAGGGTTGTCTTTTTGTCTTTTCATTTTGTTGATTGTTTCCTTTGCTGCACAGAAGCATTTTATTTTCATCTTATCATACTTGTTTACTTTTGCTTTGTTGTATGTAGTTTTGGTGTCATATTTGAAAAATTATTGCCCAGGCCAATGTTTAGGAGTGCTTTCCCTGCTTTCTTCTAGGAGTTTTATGGTTTCAGGTCTTACGTGTAAGTCTTCAATCAATTTTGAGTTGATTTTTGTGTATGGTGTGGGTCCAATTTCATTCTTTTGCATGTAGATAATTCAGTTTTTCTAACACTGTTGAAGAGACTGTCCTTTCCCGTTTTGTATTCTTGACACCTTTGTCAAAGATTAGTTGACCATATATATTGGAGAGTTTATTTCTGGGATCTTGATTCACATTGGTCTGTGTGTTTGTTTATAGCGGTACATTAATGGTTTGATTTTGTAGCTTTGTAATAGAGTTTAAGATCAGGAAGTGTCACACCTCCAGTTCTTTTTTTTTTCTCAAGATTGCTTAGGCTATTCAGGATCTTTTGTAGCTCAGTATGAATTTCAGGATTGCATTTATTTTATTTCTGCAAAAAACAATATTGGAAATTTGATAGGATTTCATTGAATCTGTAGATTGCTTTGGGAAGAATAGACATTTTAACAATATCAGTTCTTCCAGTCCACAAATATAGTATATATTTGTGTCTTCTTCAGTGTCTTCCCGTAGTGTTTCATAGTTTCCAGCATACAGATCATTCATTTTCTAGGTTGAATTTATTCCTAAGTGTTTTATATTGATGTAATTAAATGGGATAGTTTTCTTTATTACTTTTTGGGATCATTCATTGTTTGTGCATTGAAAAGCAGCTGACTCATTTGTTGGTTTTGTGTTCTACATCACTGCATTCATTTATTGCTTCTAGTAGCTTTGGTGGAATCTTTGGGGTTTCTATGCATAAAATCTTGTCATCTGCAAACAGGGATAGTTTTACTTCTTCCTTTTCATTTCGAATGCTGTTTATTTCTTTTTGTTGCCTCATTGCCCTGCCTAGGACTTCCATTACTATCACTACCATTTCTGTGGGCATCCTTGTCTTCTGGATCTTAGAATGAACACTTGTTTTTAACTGTTGAATATTATGTTAGCTCTTTCCCTAGGTTTTTTAAGTTTGTTTGTTTTTTTTTTTTTAATCTGTTTCTTGTTTGCTCCATTTGTTATCATTGTCTCAGGCAGCTTCAATGTTAATAAAAAAACAATTTGCTGCTGATTGTTTCTAATAAATATGCCTAAGGAAGAGACTGTTCACATGGACAAGCTTTGAGTAAGTCAGATAAAGATAAGCCCCTCTAGTGGATGGGGTTTCCAGGTCAAATAATGATAGTTCTTTGATAATATTGCTCCATGGCTGTTTTTCTTCTTTAATGGTCGGAGCTATTCATTTTCACTGTGATTGTATGGTTGTTGGTTTTCAACACTACTATGGAAGGGAAAGGAGGATCTACATAGGGAAAGCTGCAGTGTCCCAAAGCTCACTCTTACACAAATTTAGCTAATTTTCTTGAGTCAGGACTCTCCAGATTATTGCAAGCCTTTGGCTAATATGTAGAATTTTGAAAAAGTTGATTTTGACAATTTTTCATAGTATTCTCATTACTTTTGTAAAGAAGAATTTTGGAAGTAGTCCTTAGTCTGTCATTCACTGTGGCTTCACTTGTCCTTCATTTTTTAAAATGCTTTTCTACTTCATTCTTTCTTTTTCTTCTTAACCATTTTCCCAACTTTCTTCCTTTGGTGGTGGTGCTGTTTTCTGTTTGTTTATGTTGTTCTCTGGCATTGGCTTAGGGGCATTAGGAGTACTCTGGACCATGAAAGTTATTTTGTCTTTTTTTGTTTTGTTTTTTGTTTTTTTTGGTAGTTCCATGGCTAGGAATTGAACCCATCCCGCAGCATTGAGCGTGCCAAAGCCTAGCCACTATACCACCAGGGAACTCCCCATGAAGGTTATTTTAAATAAAGGAATTCCTACAGATTAAAAAAATGTACTTTTAGATGACTAATTTTCTTTTAAATAAGGAAGACTAAGAGCATTGTTCACCCCTAACTCATGCTCTGTGTGTGTGTGTGTGTGTGTGTGTGTGTGTGTGTGTGTATTTGAGGTCAGATAATTTCGTGAACTCATCCTAGAAGTACTACATAACTCATTGCTGAATGTCACTACAGTCACCATCGAAGTAGTACTTTCCCTTGGAAACTACGCACTGATTCCAGCATCTAGTCCACCCTTTAAAGCAGCTTTGGAACTCTTTTTCTGGAATGGCCATCAGAACTCATCTTATTATGACAACTGAGTTGTTTGTACAGTGCTGCCAATGTAAGTGCCTGGTGGCAAGCTTGCAAACTTAATTCTTAGATTTTGGACATGACAACAGCTCTGATGGCCATTCTAGAAAAAGAGTTCCAAAATTGCTTTGAAAGGTGGACTAGGCACTGGTGTTGTGCATAGCTTCCTAAGGGGAGTACTTCAAAGGTAACCATAGTGATATTCAGCAATAAGGTATATAGCACTTCTTCTAGGATGAGTTCGTGAAATTAATTGTCTGACCTCATCATATTAAGTCTGATGCTAAGATGTGACTTTCTTCCTCTCTACTAATTTGAGAACTGTTTGTTTAACAGCATGGGAGATTTTTAAATGTCAGGCATTCTACTAGCCCTCTAGATTAAAAAGATCAATTCAAGTTGCCCATTTTATGGTCCTAGTGTGAACCAGGGCATTTTGGTATATTTGTTTTATAGCTTTCTATTAAAAGGTAGAAATATTTCAATCATACTATTTGTCATAGTTGCCATTCCAACATTTAGAAAATAATCACTATATTCTTTCTTAGTGTCATAATTACTTGGATTTGTTTTCCTAGATAGGTTTACAAAGTAATAAAGAGTGATGCTTGTCTTCTTTCTTTTCTTTTTTTTTAGAATCTCAAAATGTGGATTTTGTTTGTAATGTTCTTGTGGTGGCTGATCAGCTTCTCATAACTCGATTAAAAGAGATTTGTGAAGTAGCATTAACTGAAAAACGTGAGTATTTTTGGATTAGGTAATAGTGTTTTCAGGTTAATCCAGGATTACTGCATTTTATTAACTTTCTGATGCCATTTATGGCTAAATGCACCAGTATATTTTTATCATGAAAAATGTCAAAAAACATTTAAACTATTTCATGTCATTTGTAAGCAGTCCTTATTTCAGAGTTGCTTTAAGTGAAAACATGTACATATTAAAATTGATATTTGTTTTTTTGAAATGGCATAAAACCATGAATAAGGAGAATGGTGTGAAATTCATTTTAGAATTTCAAGGTTGGGAGTTTGGAAGCAGAAAGTTTTTACTCTTGCCCTTGTCTTGACTATCAGTGTATTTATCTTCCCATTACCTATTATTTGCTGGAATGTTTATGTACCTTCCCATTAATATATTTGATCAAAACACATCTCTTTTCTCTCAGACTTCTGTTTCTTTCTCTGTTCATTTTTTGAGTTAATTGCATGACTTTCCTCCTAAACATCCAAAGTTAATTTTTGTATTTTGTTCCTTATACGCACATTCTTTTAGTTGTCAAAACCTAACTTCATCTTAACTATGTTGATCACATTGCTTCCACCTTTTTATTCTTACTATGCTAGTTGAGGTCACTGTTTCAGTATAGTATCACAGTTGTCTTTTAAGTCCTCTTTCTTTCTTCATCTTACTATAGGAAAGATTAAAGACATACTTATTAGTACAATATGTCTTCCCCTGTTCATATATTTTTAATTGCTTACTCTGAGAAAAAGATTAACTTTCCTTAGTCTGATATAAAAGTTTTGTAACTTTCTAATTATCTTGGTTCTCCTTCATTACCATATTGCCCCTTCAGGAAGTGTGAAGGGATTTTCTGACAAAGTTTTCTGATTTATACATGCTAATAGTTTGTCTTAACTCTAATGTCTTATTTACCCATTTTTCTTGAGTTCTGTGGAATATCTTCTCCTTGGTTATAAAAAAAAGAGAACAGCAGCTTTGATCTTTTAAACAAGTAAGAGAAATAATGTGTAAAGGACACAACATAAAATAGCATAAAGTATCCATATAGGTGATATTTTTAGTTGTTCAGTTCACTTTCCTGGCATCCCTTGCATATTTTTTCTTGGCTCCTGCTGCATAGTTGTCTTTATTAATAATGAATTCCTTGATCTTTTCTAGAACCTAGCAAGAGCACAATTCATCAGAAGTTTAGTCTCTGGTTATTGGGCAATCCTTGTTCCCAACTAAACAACTAAGATTTTTATATGATCCATTTTCATTTCTGTGAATGGGTTCATCATTCATTAGTTGAAAATGCAGGTTAGTCAGGAGTGAGACAGAGATCATTCTTGGCTGCAGTGATAACTTTTGAGAGTTATTGGGGAGAAAGAGAAAAGAAATGAAGGAAGACTGGTGTAGAATACAGTTGGTGTGACTCTGTTGGCTGGGACTCAGAGTAAATAAAGAGTGGAGAGGTTCAGGAAGTCAGAGTTACATGCAAGGTAGGTAGAATGTTCAGGGACCGTCTTCTAATAAAACTTACTTCATATGTAAGGTTATGAGGATTGTAACAAAATACAGAATCTGTTATAGTATACCAGATCCTGCACTGGCATGCAAGATTTAGATGTACTTATTTGCCAAATATATAGTGTGTATGTGTTTATAGTATATAATGCATTTTACCATGTGTAATGGGCTCCTGTGTATGATGTACACCCACCTTTTTGGCCCAAACTTAGGGGAAGAAAACTGTCATTTTAATTTTTTAATTCAAATTTTTATTAGTTTATATTTAGGTACTTGTTTTTTATATGAACAGGAATTTTAGTATTTATTTTTTAATGTATTATGGTACAATAAATTTTATGTAACATTTAACTTTTAAGTATGAATGAAAGAATTAAAAACATTTATATAGATACAGAATTAGTACTACCCATATATAATGTGCATCTTTATGTTTCTGTCACAAATTTGGGCCAAAAAAGTGCGCATTATACAGGGCAAAATACAGTAACTATACTCAGATAAATTCTGATAGATTACTCAATATAAATATTTTATAGAATGACTTTATAAGTTTATCTTAAGAATATCTTTAGTTTTATAGAAGAGAGAATGGCTATTTTGTCCTTTATAAATGAAAAGGAAAGATACTTATCAATCAAAGTTAGAAGTAGCCTAAAATATTAGGTGGAGGATTGTGAATTCTTATGTGTTTGCTTTTAGGTGACACTGTTGTGCACCTTCTATATTTTCTTCTGTTCAAATTTTTTTTATGTGCACTTGTTTTTTTTCTCATAATCATTTAAAATTGCTTTGGCATATTGGGATGGAAAATTAGTTTTATATTTGCTCAGTATAAGTTATTTTTAGCAGGAAAGTACTTTCAGTTTTCCTTGTTTTAAATGTTGTAACCTGACTTTAGAAATAAGTATGTTTCATTTGCTGTAGTAACATGCCTTTCATCTCATTTTCCATATCTTTTCTTCCTTTGTAGTTACCCTTAAGAATGCTGCTATGCTACTAGAATTTGCAGCAATGTATAATGCTGAGCAATTGAAACTGTCTTGTTTACAGTTTATAGGACTGAATATGGCAGCTTTACTTGAAGCAAGGTAGGTTGGGTGCATACATTATTATTGTTGCAAAAGCAATTATTTATATATATTAACACCTATATTAGCAATTTAAAATGAACAATGATAAATTCCAGCTTTGTAGGAAAAGTGAAAATGTATGAGGATCCATCATTCCATCAGTATTTTAGTGCTTAATATATGCCAGCCAATGCTAAGGTATAACAGTGAACAAAATAGACAAAGTCCTTGCCCTTAATGGAGCTAACGTTTTGGTTGGAAAGTTGTGGAACAGTAATATCACAAGTATATTTTTTCTATGTATGCATGTCTCTTTACTTGTTTAGGTTGATTTGTAATTATAATTGCTACCTTGGCTTTTGGGAACTATCTGTAATAGTATCTAAGCCAGCACTTAATTAATTCACATGTAAGCATGTATAAAATTTGTTAGGTTGATTTCCATTCTCTCTTTGTATTCACTCTCTTTAAGATATTTCCTGTACTACACATTGATTTTTTTTTTTTTTTTTTTTTTTTTTTTTTTTTTTTTTTTTTTTTTTTTTTTTTTTTTTTTTTTTTTTTTTTTTTTTTTTGTCAAACTTAGGCTTCTAGGGATAGTCTGAAAATTTTAATTCCTCTAGTTTGTTGTAAGCCAATAGGTGTGTTGAATTGAAGGCTTTATGTAGAAATCAATGAGTAATGAAATGTTCCTTATGAAAAATGACATAACTTACATAAACAGTCAGCTAAATATTTATGCCCTGTTTTATAAGCCAATATTTCATATTATATTGAGGATTATGTGAATGGAAAGAATTTGGTAAATACCAATGATTTAAGGGTCATACACATTTTAGAATTAGAGGGATCTTAGAAAGTTTTTTTCTCATTGTTTTCAGCTGTTTTAGCAGTAGAAATTTTAATGAAATTTGTAGATTTTTTTAATGAGGTCAAAATTTCATTATATTTACTCACTATTAAAGTCATTGGGAGAAAAAATGAATGTTTTGGTGGACACAAATTTGAGATTGGAAATCTTGGTGTCAGTTTGCATTTTTAAAGCTTCTATAGTCAGTTTATTTCTGTTTCACTCACAATAACAACTAATACTGTCATAATTATTAATGGTGATAACTAATCACAATAGTAATGATAACGCACTGTTTGCTAGGCAGCATTCTAAAAATGTTATATAGCTACAATTAATTTCATGAAAACTTTACTATAAAGTTGATTCTATTTATATCCTCATATTACAGATGAGAAAACCCAGGAAACTTTTCTGTAAGGAACCAATAAAATCTTGACCTATATAATTTATTACAAATGATAACAGTTTTTGATAGCTCACCTTTGGAAGCTAATTCCAAAACATGATTGAAATAAATGTTCTCACAGATGCTTATAGTTCATTTTAGGGGAAATAATATTTTGGCAGTTTAATACTTTGTTGTTTTATAAAAAAAAATGCTTTCAAATGCACATTGTTAGGGGATATTAGACAATGTTGTTTTAAAACATTTTTAGCATGAGAGCCTGACTAGGGTTCACAATAAATTTCTTTGCTGACATTATAGTAGTAATTCTAATCATATAATCATAACATTTTTTTTTTTTTGCAAAATTAAGCTAATTCAGTTTGTCAGATAAGAATCAATTAAAATGTAAAATAAGCACCAAATCTATCTAAAATATGATATTGGAAAATGATGTGTCATTGTTACTATGTTGTGACAAGTGTGTCAGCTGAACAATTAATATTAAGGATGGCACATGTGCTGTGGCAATGTCTACTTATATAATTTACGTGAGTAGACAGGCATAATTTGCATTAAAACAAAGATTTATACAAACTTAACTCTTCCTAATCAAATATGTGTTTGCTAGAAGTGCAAATAAATATGCACAGAGATATTAAGAAAGGAGGGTGTGCCAAAGTTCATATAGCATCACAAATTTAATTATACTCAAAACATTAAACCTGATATGGTACAGATTTGAATATGCAAGTGGTTTTGTATTAGTTGTAAAATAGTTTAAAATATAATTTAGATTGTGCACTTTGATTTAAATTTTCACTATGCCCTCAGGGACCTTTTGGAACCTGAGAGTTCCTTAAAATCTACTTTGAGTACTATTGATCTAGTGTGAACGACATTTTACACATGAATATACTAAAGTCCAGTCAGGTAAAGTGAGTTGCTCAGGGTCATGCAGGTAATTGGTAGCAATGATAAAATTCTAGATAGAATTCGGGTATCCTGATAGTTAGGCCACTCTTCTATCAATATAGCATTTCTTCTGTAGTTAAAGATTAAAATTTGTGGAAAATGAAGGTTGAAAAATGAATGTGTAATTGCTATTTCGTTACGATAGAAAAGATTTTTCTATCTCTTATTTATAAGAGTTGCTTGAGTTCTTTTCCAGATATTTGTCTAGTATGTTCATGCTATTTATTTGAAGTATATAACCACACATACTTCCAAAAAGCATCTGTAGTGGCTAGCATGTTCATGCTTTAAAAAATAACTCTTACTTATTTAGCAATATAAAATGTCTCTATATATTTGAAAATCTTGACAGATATTAAGCTACTTGAACATTAAGATAAAATTTTGTATCTTATTTGTTAGGTCTCTTGATGTTTTAAGTGTTGGTGTTTTAAAGGATCTTTCTGTATTTTATCGAAAAATGGTAAGGTTTATATTTTTTTTCAATGGTCTTATCAACTAAAGCAGTATATTAGGTCAGTGTTCTCAATGGAGTAATTTCCTAATGAATTGTAATACATTGGAGCTTTTAAAATTTCTTTCTATATCCCCTACATAAACATGATAATCAAAATTTAAGATATTTAATGATAAAATGAGTATCTTTTAATTCCTCTATAAGTGGAAGTTATTGAAAGCTTCAAGAGTCTTTCATTTATTATTTGTCAAAAGTTGGGACAATGCAGAAAACATGGATTCACATGATCCCTAACAGTGGGTTAATTTGTATTTTTAATGTAAGGGCACTTTATTGTCAGGTTCCCCTTTTTTTTTTTTTTTTTTACAGCAGTATGGAACAGACTTTAATCAGTTGTACTCCTTGATTTAAATTTAGGAAGTCATTAGACCTTCTAGACTTTTTCTAGTTTATCTCACCACATATTAAAACAAATGGGATATTATACCTATATTTTAAAATATCTTAATAAATTTTATATTTAAAAGTGACGTCTTTTCTCTAGATTCCAGCAATGGAGAGAAGAGTCATTACACCATATCAAGATGGACCAGATATTAGCTATTTGGAAGTAGAAGATGGAGATTTTTTTTTGAAAGAAGAAATAAATATTGAACAAAATTATACGTAAGCACTGTTTCATTTTTTTCTTCTCCATTCCTTCCTTTCTTGCCCCCCCACCTCCACTCTCACCCTAGATTTTTGAACACTGTTGACACTTTTTAGATTGATGTTGAAAGAAAAGATTGAGAAACCTGACATAAGAAATATGTCTTAGCCTTGGTATAGTGCCAAGTAAATGAATCATTTATATTTTCAGATATAAAAAATTATTAATACATATAAATACAAAAGGAATGTAGCCTTCAGGTTAAACATGTTGGGTTGAATTTGTTCATTTATCTCAACTACCTTCCCAATCCCCACTGAGGTTAAAGGAATGAAAGAGACACTAATGCAGTAAAGCAGAACGGACAAGAAAGTAGAAAATAGCGGTCAGGACATGGTAAGTTTTGGAAGTTCGAAAGTGGTTACTGAGCAGTAATGACTTAGAACAGAAAAACAAAAACAATTATGGAAGGCTTAACAATTAGATGCACTAGGTGAGTGGTTGGATTTAGAAAAGAGCATTTTTAAAAGAATATTGATTTCTTCCTGAATCCTATTCAACCAAGTGATTGCCCTTCTCCATCTTGTTATGAAGACAAGAGATTTGCCCATTGGAAAGGGTAAACCAGAGAGGAGTGGGTCAGTGGCTTCTCTGCATTCCTCTCTGAGGACAACTGGCAGGTTCAATAGATACAGCCTACAACAAAGTGTCCAATCTTTTGGCTTCCCTGGGCCACGTTGGAGGAAGAAGAATTGTCCTGGGCCACACACTAAGAATAGCTGATGAGCTGAAAAAAAAGGTCCGGGCATAATTTTTGTAATGTTTTAAGAAAGTTTACTTACTTGTGTTGGGCCGCATTCAAAGCCGTCCTAGGCCGCAGGTTGGACAAGCTTGGCTTACAGTGACTGACACTTGTGAGTCCTCCAACTAAATATCCCAGGTTTGAGGGAATCTTCCTACAGTGGGGTGGACTATTTGACAGGCCCTGGTTAGAATTTTCAATTCATGTTTTAGATTCACTTAAAAATTGCTAACAGAATGACTTTTCTTTTACTTGGTAAATGACCTGTTAAAATATTTGGTTGTTCAAGTCATTTACTGTGTGTGTTATAGGAACCTACTGTGTATTTCACTGAAAAACTGCTCTTGGTTTCCAGAGATTTCTTTTTTAACCCCTTTTCTAGAGTTGGGTAGTATTTGGGATACTTGACAGTTTATAGATAGATATCTGACTTAGATGTATGATGTTATATTGAAAATTATAATAAAACCATTAACAGTGACATAAATATGTCATTCTTTACACAATAATAGTATTCATAGCTGACTTGTGTAACTGGATGAATTATATAATGAAATCTATAATTTTTAATAAGAAAAGGTAGTTTTAGTCCTCATAGATAATTTTATTTTCTTTTTTCTGGTTAATAATCTTAATTCTGGGAATTAAGTATTCCTTCAAATTCTTTAAAAATTATCAGCAAATATTTGTATTTCGAGATTATAGTTCATAATATCTTTTGTGTGAAAATGTGCAGTATTTTACTTTCAATAGAATTTTCTATATACCATCTTATTTCTAACTTTCACAGAAGTGCTAGGCTAAGAACAAGAAATAGTATCACACAGAGGTTCAGTGAAATTGAGTAATTTGTTCCAGACCATGTAGATAAATGTAACTATAGCATGTATAACCTTGTTTTCTGTTTGACCAAAATGCTCTAACTTAATTTGTTTTTTAAAAAATGACTCTTACGGTTTTTTTTTCCTAGGGAAAGTATGTTTAAGAAGGCAAAAACAAAAGCAAAAAAGAAGCCACGTAAACGTTCAGATAGTTCTGGAGGTTATAATCTTTCAGATATTATTCAGAGTCCACCATCTACAGGTTAGTAAAAAGTGTATTAGGATGTATTTCCTAATCTCATATTTCACATCTCTATTCATTATCTCATTCATTGAACATGTGTTAAATATAAGCCATTTGCTGGGGCTACTGAACAAGAAATAGTCCTTGCCTGGGCTACAGAAAGTGTATATTGTGATAAGTACCCTGAAGTTTTGCTGTAGGACACTCAAACTAGTCCAAGAGGAAAGGTCTCTTAGAGGAAGGTGACCCCTGAGCTGGATCTTGCACAATGAAGAGAAGTTAGCCAAGAAAAGGAGGCAGGTAGGTCTACTCAGAGGAGGCAATACGTTCCCAAGCCTAGCATAGAAAGAACTGCATGTTACTTGTGCACGGTCCTACAGGGTTTTGTGCAGATAGGAGATTGGTCGGAGAGGGTCAGATTTTGGAAGGTACTGTATGCCAAACTGAGGTATTTGGATTTTTTTCTGAAGGCTATGGTTAGCTACTGATGGATTTTTAAGGCAGGGTGTGACTAGATAAGATTTATGGTTTTTAGAAAGACCACTCTGTCCAGTGGCATGGAGGGTTTAGCAGAAGTGTGTAGTATGTGACAGAGATACTCTTAACATGTGGATTCAATTTATATACATAAATGCTCTGAGGGAGATGCCATTCATATGTATAAGAACGCTATACATTTGTAGAAAATGGTACATTTTCTATTCTAGGCATTATGAGAACTTTTTTGAAAGTGAAGGTTATGTAGTTTTTCTAAGAGTTGTTTTTTATTTTGAAAATCTTCAACCTGTTGAAAAGATGAAAGAAAAAATACCATGAACACCTTATACCTATCACCCACATTTATTGTTAACATCTCTTACTAAATTTGCTTTTTCTTACAGGCTTTCTATTGCTTGCTCTCTTCCTTCATCCTCCAAACATTACACAAACACTTTTTCTTGCTGATCCATTTGCGAATAAGTTGTCGATAGGACATTTCCCCCCATACTTTAACATGAATCTCCTAAGAATAATGATATTTTCCGACATAACTGCACTGCCATTATCTCACTAAAAAGACACATTAATTCATTCATATTATCTAATAATGCAGTACATATCCAGATTTCCCTGTCTAAAAATGTTTTTATAGCCTTTATTTATTTTAACCCTTAAAAAAAATCTAGCATCTATCAAGATTGACGTTGCCTTTGCTTATTATTACCTCCATATTATCTCTTAACTAAGAGCAACACACCTCATACTTTTTGTTTTGTTTTCAGAAGTTGAGGCCAGTGGTATTATAGACTGTAACACATTCTAGACTCATTAGATTCAGATAAAACTGTCTAAATCTTAATGATTTCTTTAGTAAAAATATGAAGTGTGACTGTAAAATAATGAGACCATACAGATTGACTTTCAGAAATGGTAGGTGTGTCTATAGCAGTAAGATATAACTAGGTACCATTTCTATCAGCAGTATTTTCATCATCAGTCAGCCTTGTACAAGCAACTTTGAGAACTACAAGTGCATAATGTTGTGTGTCCTCATGAAAAATATAGCTGTTATTCAGGGCAAAGAAAGAATATCTTATGTTTAACAAGATACTACAAATGAGGTACTTGACATGTTTGATAAATCTCTAAGGAATAAATAATACAAGGGATTTTTTTTAGGTAACACAAAAGATACAAAAATAGATAGATAATATACCTAAATTGATTTGATGCAACACTAAAGAATGGTTTCCAATTTACCACATCTCCCAATCCTACTTTAGGACCTTTAAAAATTTTTAAGCCTGTAATTTTATGTTCTCTATGTTGTATGAATTACCTCTTATCCTTACAAGGAGGTATAGTTGGATTGATGGAAGGATGAATAGATGAATACACAGGCAGTCATGCAACTAATGATTTTCTAGTGCTTGAAAGACTTTATGGAAAAGCAGATACTTGGTTTGTTTTAAACAATGTTATTGTTAGCACATGTGTTATTCTTAGCATTTCAGAGCCTGAAGAGGCATTAGTAATGAACTAATTTATATCCCTTCCTTTAAACCTGAAGAAACAAGTTCAGAAAACTAAAGTGATTGGAGGTAGTAGAAAACTGAAGTGATTGGAGGTAGTAACAGACAGAAATAGATTTGTTTACTTGATTTCTTCCTGCTATATACCACTCTTTCTGTGGCCAAAGAAGGTAATGATTAAAAGGTTAAATGTAATTGGCCAAAAGACCTATGCTGGAAGGAAATTTGAGTATGAGGCAAATTTTATCAAAGACAGTTGTGTAAAGGGCTAACATTTATTTGCATTGATCCTTAAAGTTAGACAAAAAGACAGTCAGTGAAAAATGTTTTTTGTACCCCAAATAATTGTTGGTCACTTGAATCATCTCTTTGTTTATTAGATTTATTTCCAATTGACTTTTGGGAGCATTCCAGTATTAAATATGCTCTCTTAGATAAAAATCTGCCTCTCAAAAATATTTAAAATATTGTGGAGGTTGGGGAAGAATTTGAATGTTATTTCCAAACTCTCTTTAGCAATGATAACTATAAAGGAGTCATATATCTTGTGTCAAAGTGGTTTACTTTAAAAAGAACAACACTTATTGTAATGTATAAGAGATGGCATTTTATTTATATTTAAATCATTTACACAGGTTTTAGTTACAGCTCATATAATAGGGTTTTGGTTTTTTATTTTTTGGTTATTTTGCTACTAATTCAAATTTAGATTGCACTAAATTTGTAATTGTGAAAATAAACCCATAAACAGAGCAAATGTGTACATTTTACTTTGTTTATATTTGAAATTACTCTGATCTGCTAATGAACCAGATACCAGGTATGGCAGAGAGAAAGGGATTTAGCTTGCTTAAAAGAAGAAATGGTATATATATTTCATAATGACTCTTTTGCTTAGGTGATATGGTAATTAAAAATGGCTCTTAATCCATAGATTTTTTTTTTGCAGAAAGAAAACCCTCAAATGGTCCACAGTTGGCTTCAGTGGAGCCTCTACTGCCGGGCCAGTCCGTTAAATAGATGAGAGGCAGAAAGGCTACAGTGCTCCTTCCACACAGAAAGGGGCCAGTCCCTCTTGTGTGGGTGCAGAGAGAGACAGATGTGAAAGGAAAAGGAATTTATTGATTTTTGTCGTCTTTAGTTTTATGTGGGAAAAAAGTTCTAAATTCCTATGTAAAGCAATCACAAAGAATTCTTTCTCAAATTCACTGTGTAATTGAATTGAAACTGTTGTTTTAAATCTAGATCTTAATTCTTCATTTCAGTTTTACTTCAACTGATTTCTTTTTTCAGTTACCTTGAATTAAGGTTTTGGTACAGTGGCTATAATTTAAATGCTAAATTTGTATAAATGGAAGCATTTGACTCGATATTTGGTTTACATTCTATATGACTGTAATACATAAGTTTAATGTAAATGTGTTTAAATATATATATATATATATTTTTTTTTTTTTTAATTTATCTTTTAGGATTATTAAAATCTGCTAAGACCAATTCTGTGGAATCTCTTCCAGAGCTGTTGACATCAGACTCTGAAGGAAGTTGTGCAGGAGTGGGTAGTCCTAGAGATTTACAGTCCCCTGATTTCACAACAGGATTTCATTCAGATAAGATTGAGGTTTGTTTTTTCTTGTCTATTAATGTAGTATTTTCTTAACTTCAAAGTTTAGGTCTACAGACAGTTTATCTTTAGTTGTATATTTTCACTTTAAAACACTGTCTTGATTGGTTTATAATAAAACATAATTAATGTTATGTGTAGTGTTAGTTTTCTCAAACCTGCAAAATGTTTCTCATTTTAAAGATTTTTAATGGCAGTTTTAAGCCATTTAGGATGTTTTATTAATCTAATCTTTCTGCAACTAAAATACATGTTGAAGTAAAATAGGAACACTGCATAAACATTGAAAAATATATTTATTGCTAAAATACGTGACAGTTATTTTGTTAAATGTCAGTTAGCACAAGCTAAAAATTGTCAAAGGAAAGTGATTTTGAAGGTAAGCCTGATTTCAAATTCTGCGTAGTCTCTTTTCTCCATGGTGTTCACTAGAGCTATACAATCTGGAATGGACTTCCTCTCCTAATTTAGCACAGTTCACACAAAACTGCAGAGTTCCTAGGCCAGTCAACTCTGGGGATACCAGTTTTAGGCATCTCTTACCATTTATTTCATAATTGTTAATCTCCAAGGAAGGAAAATGTGTTGTCTTGTTAGACAGCCATTTTCCTCTAACCACTCTAAAACCACAAAACATATTAGAACTAGAAATTCCTGGGACAATGGAAATTTTATTTGATTTTGGAGTCTTCCAGGCCTCAAGGGATAGATTAAAAAAATATTTTTTAATGTAGGGTACAACGTGGGGGGACAATTCATATTAATATTCGGGTTGGTCTAGAAGACATTGAGGTTTAAAGGAAGGTTGAAGTCATGCTGTGAATGTCTGGCAAGAATAGAATATCTTGGCAGAGGAGATACAATTTTAATAATTTCCTTGACCTATTGCAATAGTAATTTAGGGTCCCTTTTGAAATGTCAATATTATTTGACTTTAATTTTATTTAGAATATTTTAATTATGTTGAGAGTGAATTATGTGGCATTTTATACCAAAATTTCTGTTTGTTTCATATTAAAGTCATGGACTTTAATTTTGAATTTACTGCTTCATATCTTATGTGAACAACTTTTATTATAAAATTTTTGTTTAATACTCATGTAAATAGGGATTTAATATTCAAACTTATATTCCTAAAAATTATTCCCAGAGCTCACAGTAATTGGGTTATAGTCACTGATTTGGTTTGAGAATTGGGAAAGGCACTAACCTGTAGAAGAACTGAGTTGAAAATGCTAGATGATTATTGTTATAAGATTATACTCTTTAATATAATTTAACTAGTATTTAAGTACCAACTATGTATTAGCTACTTTGCTAGCTCTTTGCTTTTCTATTCACTCTTTAAATGTCTTTTTTTTTTTTTTTTAACCTCCAGGGGAAAACTAAACCATATGTTAATGGTACACCTCCTGCATATTTTAGGGAAGATTTAAAACCATGGGAAAAATCACCAATACTTAAAACCTCTGCTCCACAGCCCATTCCCAGTAATAGAATTGATACTTCAAGCTCTTCCAGTTGGGTTGCTGGCTCTTTCAGGTACGATGTTTATTTTATGTCATATCTGTTACTCTGTAATAAAGCATTTGTTTTTAGTCAAATGAGAATTTTAATGAAGCACATTTTAAAATATAATATAAATTTTTCGTACAATACACAGAAAATTGTCTAAATGCATATTAATTACTCACCAGCTAAAATAGGCTCTTTTTTCCAGACATAATTCAGTTGCCTTTGTATTATCATCTCTGAATACTAGTAAATAGTAAAACACACACACATACATATGCTGACTTGATATTAGCTTTTTGGGGGATAGTATATATTAGTTAAAACTCCCAGATCCCAGTCTGGAAGACCATTTTGTCATTTGTAGCCATATCATTCATTCATATATATATAGTTAGTTAGTTAGTTAGCGCTCAAGCCATATCTATATATTTAGTTAGTTAGTGCCAAAGCCTTAGCCACTACACTACCAGGGAACTCCTTATTTTTTTTTTAGTACATTAAGTGGTATTTAAGATCTCACAAATATATTGTTATTGACAGTTAATTTTCAGAAGTCATTTACTGCTATACTGAGTTTTTTTAACCTATATTTTAACTGTATGTTTCTTCTCTTTAGAAAAGTCAGTTTTTAAAACTAAAGCAGTAGCTATAATTAAAATAATAGTATTTTTTAGTGTTTATTGAGCTGGTGTTTCGTCTTCATATACGTATTATGGTTTATAATATTCTACAACTGTTACTTTTCTTACCCATTATAATATTACCTGGATGATTTGTGTAGTTATTTTGAAATATGCTATATTTTGCATGTTGGAACAAAGATTATGGTGTGCCAGTGTATTTTGCTTCGTGGTCTAAAGGTAGTTCAAGAATTAGTCTCAGTATTTTTGCCTTTCTAAGTAAATGTACTTGGGAGAACACCTAGAAGCATTCTTCTAATCACTAACGTTAAACTATTTCATTAAACATGTTTTAAGAATAGCTTGGTATAAAGTCAGCAAAATACAGGATTCGGCAGAATCCTTTTCTATGAGCTAGTAATCTATATCGTATCGTTTATTACAAAATTATAAACATATAATTCTATAACATAACAGTATTTTAAGTACTAAAACAAAGGGCGTTAATTCTGCTGGACCTTGTATATTGGGTATTTCTAAAAATTGTAGAAATTTTTTTCTCATTATGGTGTAACTCCCTCTTGTGGATCTCTAATACTATTGAGCATCCCTAGTTTTTTCTATTAAATTTTGTTTTGTTAACATTAGTTGGTAGTAATAATTGTATTTGTTAAAAAATAAAAGGAAAGAATATAATTTTTAAGTTCTACTCGTCTTAAAGGATACAAATTTAAATAGAACCTTGAGTCCCTCTAAGGTAATTTAAGACTCTTTCTGTTGTTTTTGACTTTTTCTTTAAGAGTTTAAGTAATATAACTTAACATTATGACTTTGAATGCAATATAATTATTTATTCATGTATGTATAAAAATAGCTTTCATTCCAAATAGTTTTGAAGTTTGCCATAGCTGATGAAACAGATCTAAAGTATCCTCTTAATTATAAGTCTTATAATTTACAGTTTCAGTGAAGTTTGGAAGTTCGTCTTTATGGATAAATTAATACATTGTAAAGTAACTTTTATATGTCCTTTAGTCCTGTCAGCCCTCCTGTCATGGATCTCAGAACCATCATGCAAATTGAAGAAAATAGACAAAAATGTGGAGCTATACCAAAGACAAATTTAAGGTTGGTTAAAAAAAAAAAAAAAGAAGGACCATGTTGTATTATACTTCTGCCCTAAAGAGTTGGAAAGACCTACTGGATCTTTCCTGTTATTTTTCTGCATTTTAAGTTAATTATAAGCTCTTTCTTAGGATTTTAGTCTTCGTAACTATTTCTTGGTAATTATTTCTTAAATATATGCTAAAGATTTAGTTGGGTTGCTAGCATGATCACTGTGGACTAGTTTTGGTGCAACTGTATTAGTAAGTAGGAGGCTCAATGTAGCTATTAATCATTGATACCATAAACTGATACTGTCAGTGTTGAAACTTGTGGGCCATTTTGATCCAGTAATACTAAAACCACATCAAATAAGCAGAAATTAATGTGATTGGTTTAATTTAATTTCTAGCAAAATGATTTCTTGTGGAATTACACTTTCTCAGTAGTAACTGGTTTAATTTAACTTAATTTCTAGCAAAATAATTTCTCCTGGAGTTAAACTTTCTCAGAAACAACGAAAAATGATTGCAATGACTACCAAAGAAAATAATTCAGGAATGAACAGCATGGAAACAGCTTTAACTGCTCCTTCAAAAACCTCAAAACCAGCTCACGCATGGTATGCTCTAAATTTTATTAAAATAAGCATAAATCTGTACATTAGCTTATTTTATTAAAATATTTATTTGATAATTATTTTTCAATTAGAGTTGACATACAATATTAGTTTCAGGTATATAACATAGGGATTAGACATTTATGTAATTTACAAAGTGATCACACTGAAAAATCTAGTGTCCATCTGAAACCATATATAATCCTTATAATATTATTAACTATATTCCTCATGCTACACTTCACATCCCCATGACTATTTTGTAACTACCAATTTGTACTTCTTAAATCCCTTCCTCTTTTTCACCCACTCCTTTAATGCCCCTTCCCATATCACAACCATCAATATGTTCTCTATCTATGAGTTTGTTTCCGTTTTATTTTTTTCTTTAGATTCCACATACAAGTAAAACCATGTAGCATTTGTCTTTGTCTGACTTCATTCACTCAACACAGTACCCTCTCGGGCCATCCATGTTGTTGCAGATTGAAAGATTTCATTCTTTTCTTATGGCTGAGTAACTTTTTGCCTGTGTTTTGGTGGATGTTTTTCTAAATACATTTCACTCTTAACAAATTCTCAAAGCATTATACCTGTGTTGGATGTAATCGAGTTTATGTGTTTTTGATTATTTAGATGAACTTATATTTTATTTCCTCTAATCTGGCCATATACAATTAGGTTTAAATTTTAAATAACTTTGTACTGAACCATACATACACTTAGAAGTGCAGTTATAAGTGCATAGGTTGTTGAAGTTCACAAACTGGTCACATTTTATGCAACCAGCACTCAAGATGTGACATTACCAGCATTATTCAATAGTAACATTTCCTCTGCTGAGCTTACTTATTATTGAGCATAGTTTTTATTGTCACCTGAGACATAGTTGCTGTTCTAAATATTATTTCTATCATTTAATATCTTGGTTACCTCCAGTGTTAATCTCCATTTATTTTTCTTATCATGTAGGTTTGATTAGTTCAAAGTTGACAGCAAGAATCCAACATTGCATTGGAAACTTTGTAATTTTATAATATAAAATTTTTCGTCTGTATTTTATCCATTGATCTTTTTAAAATGTGAATATTTTAACACAATCTGTTGTCTTTTACAGGGCATCTTCTCTACATTCATTTTCATCCAAGTCATTCCGGGATTTCTTAGTAGAAGAAAAAAAATCTATTACTGGCCATAGTTTAGGAGATCATATCAAAAAAGTTTGTTTTAAAGGAATTGAGAATTCTCAGGCTCCAAAAGTTATAAGGTAATAAACTCACACATTTTCTATCTTAAAATGTGGTTTCATATTCTGAAGTAATCTTTAAATATTTATGAGGCAGATTTTTATACATTCTACATTCAAAAGTAACATGTCTATTTTAGTATAGTTGGCTTACAATAAATTGTATATATTTAAAGTGTACAATTTGAAGTTTTGGCATGTGCATACACTCATTAAACCATCATCACCAACCACATTCAAGACAGTGCATGTAACTATCAATCTCAGTTTTCTCATGCTCCTTTGTAATCCTTTCCTCCCTTTCCCATCCTGTTCCCCATGCAATTACTAACCTGCTTCTGTCAGTATACACTAGCTTGTATATTCTAAAGTTTTGTATCAATGGACTCATTCAGTATGTACTTTTTTAAAAAATCTGTTTTTTACTCAGCATATATTTTGAGATTCATTGAAGTTGCTATGTGTATCAGTAATATTTCATTGTATGGATATAAAACAATCTGTTTATCTGCATCTGTTCATAGACCTTTGGATTTTTGTAGTTTCTCCTTTAGCTATCTTTGGTACTGGTTTTTAAAGTCCCATATGTTTTTAAAAGCTGTTTCAGATTTTAAATGCATAAGTATAATATTTTAGTGTTAAACTTTGACAGTAAAAATGATGTTTGACACTTTTTGCATCTATTACACAATTATAATCAAAACAAATTTTAACAGTTATGTATACATCTCATTAGGTTTGTCTATTCCACACAAATTTTTTTAATTAGTAGAAATTTGGTTATTTGTTATCCTCTGTAATGACCCTACATCTATTATATTTTAAAAACATTGTTTTTGGAAGTTGTATGATGAACGATGTCCTATAGACTATGTTTTAGTTAGAAAGATACATAAATTCTTTATTTTCTTACTGTGAGACACACAGATCTATCTCTGTTTGTATTCATCTTATCTGCCCTTTTTTGTTTTGCAGTAGAGTTATCCTTTGTATCTAAGGTTAATATTTATACCTGTGCTTGTGTCTTAACCCCTTTCCACTTCAGAAGCCTTAAACTATTAATTATCCTTCTATTTTCCTGTTGATACTCAGTGTTTTCCTTTTAAGTAGACTCTTCCTCTCTGGTTTTGAATATGCTCAGGTTTCTCATGTGGTCTAGGTAGGATAATCAGTTCCTCGTTCAACCCCCACACTTCCTTCTAGCAGTTGTCCTGTCATTACCAATCTCCTACTCCATTCACAGCCAAATTTCTCAAAAGAGCTGTCAGCTCCCATGCACTTACTTCATGATCCATTCTGGCTTCTAGTCCCATTACTAAACTGCAACAGTTCAGGCTAAATTCGGCAGTGACCTCCATATTGCCAACACCATGCAATTTTATATGACTCACTGCACTTGAAGTTTAATTACAGGTCATTTTCTCATTTCACTTATTTCTATGCTATCTATTTCATGAGCTTCTATGTTCAGTTATTACTTAAAGATTCAAAGTTTATATCGCCTGTCCACATCTAAGCTTCAGACTAGTTAACTGCCTTCCTGATTGCTCCATCCTATTTGAATATTAGCAACACCTTAAACTTAATGTCCAAAACCAAATTGGATGTTTTCCTCATACCTTTCTCATAAAACCACGATTGAACAAAAAACACAGATAAAACATTAAACAGCCCACTCTTCCTGATTTTTCTTCCTTGATGATAAATGGCATTTGTAGATCTTTGACATATCCTCTTCCTCACCAATGTCTGGTCTGTCATCAGGACTTGCCAGTGTTATATCACTTAAAGATTAGTATATAGATTTGAGAAATATTTACTTCCACTGCTACCACCCTCATTCAGGCTACTGTGATCTTTCCCCTGGGCAAGCCTCCTAACTTTGTCCTGCCATAGGCTTTCTTCCTTTCCTTCAATATATTGAGCCAGTGTGTTCTTTTTTAAATGCAGACTTTACTGCACTTAGGATAAAAGCTAGAATTTTGTGGCCTTCAAGGCCTACCTAGTGTGGCTCCTGCCAGTGTCTTTTGCTTTATTTTTAAATATGATCTCTGTATTCTAGGCATCTTGGCCTTCTCTTAGTTTCTCAAATGCCATTTACTCTTTCCTACCTACATACCCTTTGATTAGTTGACTCTGACTCTTTCAGTTTCTGTTCAGCCACGTTCTTAGGGGAAGTCTGACTTCCCTTTCTGGATCAGTTTCCTGTTACATGTCCTAGGCATACTTCTCACTCATCACAATTTTCACAGTTGTTATTAATGTGATTCTTTAATGTTTTCTACTACAAGTATTTTAATGTCTGTATATTCAATGAGAGCAAGGAACATTGATCTCTTTGCTCATCACCAGTGCTTAGAACGTTTCCTAGCATATATTAGGTTCTCAGTGAGCATTTGGTGAGTCACAGAATAAATAAATGAAACAAAATTGTAGCTCTGTCTCAAGTAACATCTCTTTCTAATATAGCAAGTTATGTGCTTTAAATGTATAATTTTAAGGTATGAACATTAAATTCATTTTTCTAAATTTTAAAATAATTTAAATATTAACACTATGCATTAAGAATTATTTTTTTGAATATTTTTATTTGTCATGGTACTCTTAAAATATTAAGGATATGTGGTTTCATAGTTGATCACTAGAGTGTGCTATTACATCACTGCTCTTAACTGTGAAAAGTGGTGTGTGCTGTTACAGTGCTTTGGAAATTTTAGTTAGTGTATGATAGTATCATGCTATCCTTACTTTGGTAATTGGAATTTAATGTTTTAAATAGTTGTGTGTTACCATCTGATCACTGAGAAAACAGTTTCATTTTTTAATTTTATAGAAAATATGTAATTATTTGTTATGTTTTTATTACTTCTTTTAAAAAACACACTTATAAAATAGTCACCAAATTATATGTACAACATTCTGCTGGCCTCTCTGAGGATATATAGAAAAAAGTATTATACACAAGCCCAGGCTTAAATGTGTTTGAAAGCTAGTTGGTAAGTCTAAATACGTACACATGGAAATTAAATGACAGAACAAGAATGAAATTACAATGTAATAGTAATAAAGGAGTCACAAAACAATATTATATGATTAAGGGCCAGTTGAGTGTGTCAAAGAAGGAAAAAGAAATGACTGGGTTAGAGTTGTAAGGAAAAACTTCATTAAGGAAGAAGGGTTTTAGTATTAGTTGATAAACACTTTTGTATTCAATCCCAAATATTTTATCATTATCTTTATGGCCGTATAAATAATATACTGATCTATTTCACTGCCCCAAGTTTTCCACATAGGATTGAATTTTAGAAAGAAGAGAGGAGAAAAGACAGGGTAAACAGTATGAAATAGTAGGAATTGAGCAAGACGACAGGAATGCTTATGGATGTTTAGGGAACTGGGGGGCTCATCAGGAAATTTCACCAATCATGCATTCTTGTTTTAATTGTGGAAAATGTGATTTTTCCCTCAAGGCTAGGAAAATCCAAGAATAGTAATGTTATTTGGGGGTGTTAAAATGGAGAAAAGAGGGATTTATTCAATTTCTATTTGTTTATTGTTACTTAGGTGTTATTTTTCATTTAAAATGGTTTATTTTATTTTCCTTTTACTTTCAGCTGGCCTATTTGTATTATTTTCATTTATGTTTTTTTTATCTTCAGAAGGCCAAAGTTTTACAGATTGTCTATTGAGATGTCTATGTTGTGAATACCTTAAGTTTAATGATGCCATACTTGTTATCTGGAAGCTTATAATTTTTTTATATGTGTTTAATCATTGCTCAATAAGATGAAATCTGTGTGGTGGCTAAATCAATGAGATTATACATTGAAAAATCATTAGCGGAAATAATTTTATAAAACAGATTTGAGGTCAGCCTAATGCTTACAAATAATAGCCCTTCATTGTATTGTGAACCTTTCTGAACCTGTTTTCATTATATGTGAAATGAGAACAATAATGCCTATCTTATATGTTTATTATAAGGCTTATATATATAAATATATATATTTTTATATATATGATGATACTTTATCCTGATATTCAGTTCTGTTAGAGAAACCATTTTCTAAGACAGAGCTTGTAGCTGCTATTTCTTACTTAACAGTTAAATAATAATTGGTTGTACATTTTTTAAAAATTTCTTTGAAAGTATCAAAACACTTCAGCTAATCTTCAGACACCAGGATGATATTTTAGCACCACTTAAGTCATTAGCTATTTTTGTTCTATGTTATGCTTTAATGCCCTAAAAGGCCTCTTATCTCTAGTCTTAGACTAGCTTTAGAACCTTTCAGGAATTTAACCAAGGGAATTTGCATATCATCTCTGTTTAAGATACCTGTTCCATTAGAATGTAGAATTTTTCCATTTATTTTACAGTAATTTTAAATCTAGAGTGTTATTGCATAACAAGTCTTTCCCAATAGCTTTCTAGTTCATCTCTTTGGCTTCATTTTTCTCATGGTCATCATTTATTTTATCCTGGATGCTTCTCTTAATTTGGATGTCATAGGTCAGGTATCCAGCAGGTTTCAAGTCAATAGAATTTCCTTAAAAATAAGAACCCTGTTAACTGTACCTGTTTTCATTTCAGTTTGTATTTCATTATCTACACCTGGAAGAAAATAGTTATTTTATCCCATATTTAAAACATTTGGCTTATTGCTTCATTTGTTTATTCTCTAATTACTTTTTCACAGCAGCTATGTTCCAGGTGTCCTGCTAGATGCTGAAATACAAAGATGAAAGAAACATAGTCCTGTACCTTAAGAGACTAGTCAGTCTACTAGCTACATCAGACGTGTAAACAATAACAACACAGTGTGTGAAGCTTTATGGTAGTAATTAAAGTGCTATAGGAGCAGAGTGAAAGTGGTATTTGAGCCAGTCCTTAAAGAAAGAGAAGACATTTGCAGTGGAATTTATTCTCCACTAAGGGGAATACTGGAAATAAAGGCAGCTTTGTGATGATGGGAAACACTGTACGTGAGTGAAAAATGCCTGGGTTTGAGTTCTCTCTTTGCCACTTACTCACTTGGTGAAGCAGGCCAATGATATAATACTCTTTTGAGCCTTAGTTTCCTAATTAAGGGAAATAATACATTCATTCTTCACAGAGTATTGCAAAGATTAAATAAGATAATGCACACAAAAATACTCTCAGGAAATTTACCCACACATCAGGTCTAGCTTTCATTTTATTTCCCTTTTAAGCTCTTCCATACTCTTAATTCATTCATTCTGGGTACCAAAGAGAACAGCCTACCTCTACTTAAGCCACAAATCTTTTATCATTCCATGTATTTGTATGACCAAAGCCCTATCTCAGTGTTACTCTCCTCGGTTTTAATGTCATTTCCTCAATGAAGCCAATAGCATATACCCTCTTCCCTATTAATTTTTCCTGTGAGTCCATCGGACTTTGTATGTATTGGTATAGATGTCAATTATAGTACTCTCACGTTGTTTCATCATTACCTAAATGCATTTTAAAATCTCTCCTATCAGAGCTTTTGAGTAAGAAGGACTTGGTTTTTAATCAGCCTTGTTTTCAGCACCATACTGCTGCCATATTCCCAATAAATGTGCATAAATGAATCAGAAAGAGTATTTTAAGCCCTGTTTGTTCACACTCTGCCTTTCTGTTGTTAAACCTGTCTAGGCCTACATTTGCTCATTGGTGAAAGAGGGCACTGTGTTAATCTAGATAAACTCTAGGTACCTTTCTAACTCTAAAATTCCACAATATGCCAGTCTCTGTAGTAACTTTGTTAATTTTCCCCTCACAGGAATGCTTCCTACCCCTCTCACCCTACACCCCTTTTATTGTCTTCTTCATGAGGCCCTCTCCTGATTTTTACAGTCCTTATAATCAGTAAACCTCAGTCTGTTAAACAGTGTCTTAAATTATTTTCTATTGTATTATATGAGGGCTGTCTGGAAAGCATCCAGCTGTGTAATGTGAAAAATAGAGGCATCTATGGCTGGATTTTTTCCAGACAGCCCTTGTCTGTCTTTTTATGTTATTTCCTCATCTAGTATATGAGTTGTTAGAAGAGACAGATCATGTTTTATACTTCTGTTCTGTCTATAAATCCCCAGCTTGTCAAACTATTTACTATAGTCACTTACAAAATTTAGACTATATATTATTTACTCACAAAAATTAGGCTGCTAATTATGTGGTTTCTATAATATAGCAAGTTTTAAAGTAATCAATAGGTTCTGCAACTTTAAGTGAGGTATTGTGAAACCAGTCTTACCATAGGCTAACTCATAAAAATAAGAGTTAAATTTCTGTGATGTTGCATGAAATGACGTTATGCCAAATTGTCACCTTTAAAATATTAATAATGTAAAACATTCTTCACAAAGTTATCTGTACTTCTTAATGTAAGTTTGATTACAGTGAATGGCTACATGAATATTATTTTAAAAACAGACCATTTCTGATAAAATTTTGGGTATAAAATACCATAGGGGAAGATCTTATAAGTACCTATAGATTTTTTCTTTGCTTATATTATTAATTTTAAAAGTAAGTAAGATTGCACACATTAATTGGTCTCCCAAGTCTTGGGCTTGCAATTTCTTCTCTGCATTTCTGTTAATAAGCAATTTTACTAACGTTACTAAAAGCTTTAACCTTCAGTTTTGACATTTGTTTTGCAGATGCTCTACACATGGTACTGCAGGACCAGAAGGCAACCATATTTCAGATATACCACTTCTAGAGAGTCACAAGTAAGGGTAATTAATTAGTTTTGGGCCCTCCAACATAGGCTGTGGCTTAGAACTGAAAGAGCTTATTAAGAAATTGGGAATAGTGTGATATTGAATAGAATGTATTGAATGTTCTCTGCTCCACAGTTTGGGCTACTATTGTTAAAATTGCTCTGCTCTATCCTACTTTTTGGTGCAGCACTGATCCAAATAAAGTTTTAGTTCTCCTTTTTTCTGTTTCTCACCTCATCATTCTGTAAATGGAATGCAAAAGGTTCAAGGTCCCTTTTGTTGTAGGTCACTGGGAAAAGATGTAACACTGTTAAAGAGTATTTCAGAAGAGATTTTGTGTGCAAACATTTGGAAAGATAATGAGAACTTATTATTACTATTCTTACAGTCCCTGGCTATCCTCTTCACTGACTGCTTCTTCTGTGGTAGCCCCAGTCACTTTTGCATCTATTGTAGAAGAAGAACTACAACAGGAAGCAGCACTTATCAGAAGTCGAGAAAAACCCTTGGCTTTGATTCAGGTAAATAATATGCCTATACAGGTTTAATTTAGGGAAGAACTACAATACGTTTTATCCTTGGATCTTAAGAAAATTATGTTTGTTTGCTTTGTGTAGGTGCATTCATATATTTGAGACAGCCATTTAAGTGTTTAGGATAAGTAATTTAGAATTAATAAATTGTGATAAAGCTAGTAATTTTAGTACTGGTGATACTTTAAACTGTTTTAAGAGACCAGTAGAGAACTTGGCATTATCTAGTACACTACACCTGCCTCAGTAGTTCAGTAAGAATCATTAAGGAGTTCTTGGTTTGTAAGCAACAGACCCCAATTCTGGCTAACTTAAGGAAAAGAGAATTAATTTGAGGGGTATTAAGATTCAACAGATTTAGCTGAAAGACCAGAAAGCCAGACTTGGAAACAAAGACCTATATTTGCACTACAGAGCTTAGAAGCAAGAGTTAGAAGACTTGTACAGTAAGAAAAAATATCTCACAGAATGAAAGTATTGGAATGAATGGACTCCAATAACTATTTTCATTTTCTTTTTTTCTTCTGCTCAAGAATAAAATTCAAGGAAAGGTGGGTATCTGATTATTCTAGTGTAGGCCTCAAGCCTTCTCTTTGCCAAGGGGATAGCAGGATACCTAATTTAATGCCACTGTATTATATCCACAGAAAGTGGTAGTTCTACAAAAAGAAATTGGAAAGCTAATATATTAATCTTGCTTAGTTTATAATTAAAGGAGTACAGCAAGTCTCTTTTGTTTTCTTCTTCCTTTCAGATTGAGGAGCATGCAATACAAGATTTATTGGTTTTCTATGAGGCATTTGGCAACCCTGATGAGTTTGTCATTGTTGAAAGGACACCACAGGGACCACTGGCAGTACCTGTGTGGCATAAGCATGGATGCTAGTTTGCTATGAAATTGAGAAGCAGTTTTCATAAATTTTGAGTATTATAAAGGAAAGCCGTGGAAAAGAGTTCTTATACATTTGGTAACAGATCATGATAGATTGAATAAGAGATCTAATTTGTTTACTACAGTTTAAGCATATATAATATTTGTATGATTAAAAAGAAATTCCTTAGATCATGATTTTATGTAAAAATACGTGAGAGGAAAAGCTAGGTTACATTTAAATAATTTCTTCTGAATAGTCTTAAAAGGAAAACGAGTGATTGAAGTATAAAATTTTAGAGTGATGCATTAAAAATAACTTTCCATTTCAGAATTTATGATGCATAATTTAGAAAGTTTTTGCCAAATATCTGTTGTCACTCTTCTTTTTTAATATGACATTAATGAGCTTAAAATAGGAGCATTAGCCATTATTCCTGTTCCATTAATGGCCAAAATTGTGTGTTTGCTGCAGTAGTTATTTCTCCATTGTGTCTTTCTTATTGGGCTATAAACATTCTAGTCTATTTAAAGCTTGAATTGCTCAAATGCCATATTACATATTATTTTAGTTTGGATAGCACCTTCTTCATTTTGCATTCAACTATGGAGTACAGTAGAAAGGAAATATAAACACTTCCGAACAGCTTAGTCCAAGATAATAGTTTCTTGATAAGATTTGAAGACCTTGTGAGCTGTCTCTTGATGGGGAGGGAAGATCTTATAAAAGCTAACTGTGAGAGAATCAGTTTCTCAAAGTGTTAAAATTTTGTAAGATAAATGCTTAATTTTACATTATAAGAAATAGTTTGGAAGAAGATTGGTTTATGTTACTTTTATGGTATTATGTATTCAGAAATTCTCTGAGCCTGGGTTATATGAATAGACATAAACATTGTTTTCTTTGCAGTATGCTGTTTGAATTGTTTTTGAGTGATTAAATATTTTAAAAACAAATGTTAAACCTGTTCTCCAGTATCTAGACAAATGGAAAGGTAATGTTCTTATTTCTGGGACATAAGCCTAGGGAAACATACAGGAAATTCACTGCTATAATTTTAAATGTGGCTGAAACTAACTCAATACTTGAGGGTTAGCTCTACCCCAAAGCAGCAAACTTGTAAGCAAATGTCAATTAAAAATAATCTTCATCTCTGCTAATGTGTGTTTATCTTATACTGTATTGGCATCTCTTATAGGAGGAATTACTAATTGTTCCACTATAGTATTTGTCTTGACTACTTAAAAAAGGGCAGTTTTTCGAAAATGCGCCTGTGAAGTTTGAGTCATTTGAGAAGAAAGGAATTCTGTGTTGTAGTGAGGAGGCCTTCTGAAGTAATTGATTTATTTGAAGCTTTGATTCTTACATGTATATTGGCCTCTTTAATATTTAAAGATGTTATGAAGGGATGATTTTCATGGTGTACTTCATGCTGCCTAGGAAGTACCCTGAAGGGCCTTTGTTGGATGGGATATGAAGGCGGGACAAAAGGGGAGCAAATGTATGAGGCTTTAGGCCTTTACAAACCTCAGTCAGAACACTTGCATTTAATTGCTGTTTTATGTAGTGAGATTATATAAAATTTCATGGGGGGAAAAAAACCTTTTTCTAGTAAACTGAAAGATGAGCACATTATAAACTATAATTCATAAACAATTCCATTAAGATAGATAGCAACCTAATACATTGCCACCGGAAAACCCAGGAACGTGATGGTCCCCCCCCCCCCCCCACCTAACAATCACATTATTCTGCCTCCAGTTATTAACTCATCTTTAATCCCGTGACTTCAAGAAAGACTTAATAGAATTGAAGAAAATCTAGAAATGGGCACCTTAAAATATCTGGGATATAGAGGTTTTTAAGATGAAGTAAACAATCATAGAACCCTTTAGCCTGGAAAGGTGATGGTTAAGTGGAGAACCGGCATTCGGGGTCATGGTGTCTGAGCAGGATATGCTTAAAATTTGCAAAACTAAAAAGTCTACCTGTCAGGTAAAGTCAAATTTGTTGCCAGAATATAAGATTCAGGACTTAAGACAGTCCTGCTTGACATGGGAGCAATAGATACAGTCAGTTGAGAAAGGTATTTCTAGTTAATATCTTGGTTGGTTCTGTAGTTCTTAGAGCCTGGGGATATGTGTTTGTTCATGATAAATAGGGTTGATACCTGTTTCATAAAATTTTAGACTTGAAGAAGGCTCATAGATGAGACTTTGCGTATTCACTCTCATTTTATAAATTTGAGAAAATGAACTCCAGAGAAAGTGACTAAGGAGGATTAAGTTTTCTGTCTTCTGTCTGGTTCCCCTATGACTAACCAGACTGCCTCTTCAAAACTGCCAGACCTGACCTTTGTTTCCCCAAATAGGTGTCAAGCTTTGCGTGACATGCAGATCGCTACCTTAATTTTTCTTTTTCTTCACCTATTGAAATTTTACCTATCCATGATTAAGGCAACCCAAATTTTATTTCCTTTATAAAGTTTTTATCTTTTTCTTCTCATATCCCCTTAAAAATATAATCCATCTTTGTTTGCCATTTTATTTATATTTTATCTTAATACTCTATACCTTGTAGGGAAGGTCCCTCTCATATTATGCCATTCTTTACCTTGTACGAAATTACTCATACTTTGAAAGCATAGACTACACATTCTGCAAGTATTTCCTCTATTCCCAGCATCTCAAATCTCTTTCTTTATGCACTGAATTCTCACTTTCTGCTTTCTTGATGCAAGATCCTCCACTTTCTCAAACACAAACACCCTTTCTAACTACCATGTTTGTGTCTCATGCATCTACCTGTTCTCTGCTAAATTTCTGGATAAAATATCCTTAACTAAAACCTACATTTTCATACTTTTCTCCATTATTCAGATCATCTCTGATTCCACACTCTCAATTTGGGTAAGATATTAATTGACTTTTTATAAAATTGGTCAGATGTAGTCAAGAATACAAAGTAAAATTTGTTGGAAATGAGAGAAGTGCCATTTATTTCTCCTAAACTTAAGGAAGAAATTGAGGATACTCATAGATGAGTGGTTCTCAGTTTGGTCTCTAGATTAGCAACATCAACATTACTAGGAACTTGTGGGAAGTAAAAATTATCAGTTCCACTGCACTTCTGAATCCAAAAATTGGGAAGTGGAGCCCCGCAATCTGTTTTTTAATCTCTAGGTAATTCCAACGTATGCTAAAGTTCAAAAACCACAGCACTAAGGAGAGGTGTTTTGAGGTGAAAAAAAAAAAAAAAAAAAAAAAGCTACCGTAGACTTCACAATCCAGATAGAGTTATTTTCCACACCATAGAGAAGGTTGGTAACTGGAAGAGAGTGGAATACATGCTTGCTATATTAATTTTAAAAGCCTTCATTTTTATTATCAAATTGGGCTTTTCATTAATTATAGCGAAAGGGGAAATTTGCATATTACTTTTCTTTCTAAATTTCAAATATTTCCTAAGACTTTAAGTTCTTGTAATTTCCTTAAGGGTCCTAAAATCCACTACTTCTAATTAGAACTTGCTGTTAAGAAAGTAAAGTTTTTTTCGTAGATCAACTAGACAGAAAATCAGCAAGGCTCTAATTGGCCTTCAAAGACATGCTGTATCAGATGGAATTTACATATATGTACAGAACATTCCATCTAAGAGCAACAGAATACACATTTTTCTCACATGCAAATGGAACATTCTCCAGGATAGATCATATTTTGACCACAAAACAAGTCCTAATAAATTTACGAAGACTGGAATCATATCAAGCAGCTTTTCCAACTATCATGGTATGAAAACTAGACACCACCACAGAAAATAAAATTACATGCCAATATCCCTAAAGATCATAGATGCAAAAGTTCTGAACAAAACAGCAAACCTAATTCAACAATACATATAAAAGGACCATACACCATGGTCAAGTGGGATTTACACCAGTGATACAAGGATGGTTCAAGATAGGCAAATCAATGTGATCTACCACATTAACAAAATGAAGGATAAAAATCATATTTCAGTACATGCAGAAAAGTCATTTGACAAAATTCAATGTCTATTTATGATAAAAAACAAACTTGGGTATTCAGGGAACATACCTCAACATAATAAGGCTATAATATAACAAACACAGCTAACATCATACTCAATGACATGCCTCTGTTGCAGATAACAAAGGTAACAGTTTTGTATTCTGCATGAAAACTTCTGAAGTTGCTAGGTGGATAAACATTTAGACAATTGTATTTACCAATTCATTTTTCTTATTTTTATTTTAGTGTGACCCAAGTAAGCATAAGTCAGAAGGCAAAATAAAGTTTTGTTTGGTTTTTTTTAAGTCAAAGTCATGAACTTCAAGTCAAGCTAAATTTTGCTCCACTCCAGTATATAGCTTACTCTAATAACCCAGTCTCAAAGTTTTGGGAAACATTTTTTTTTTTCTGGAATATTATAAAAGTATAAGAGGGCTGTCCAGAAAGTATCCAGCCATGGAATATGAAAAATAGAGGCATTTGTGGCTGGACTTTTTCCGGACAGCCCTCATTCTTTGTATACCTTTATGAGTTTAGGACCAAGAGGAAGTAATAATGTGCACCCTTACTGGAAAAAATTATTTAATAGGATAGAAAATAAAAATATCTTAAGTTCAATTCATAACAACTTATTCCTGACAGTATTAAATGTCTTAATTTAGAGCAGGGATGTCCAGCCTTTTAGCTTCCCTTGGCCACATTAGAAATAGAATTGTCTTGGACCACACATAAAATACACTAACACTAGCTGATGAGCTAAGACAGGTCCACACATAATTTTTGTAGTATTTTAAGAACACTGACGAATTTTTGTTGGGCTGCGTTCAAAGCTGTCCTGGACTACATGTGGCCTACGGGTCACATGTTGGACGAGCTTGGTTTAGACCTTATTAAAGTATTCTGTAGGTAGAAATTACAGGTAGTTCTATTAAGATAATTAAAGTATTATATTATTGTAACTCAATTTTTTTTATTTCTTGCATAATATTTAAAGGAAATAAAACTTATTTTCATTTTATTTTTAGAGAAAATGAATTACTATCATATCTCTAAAGTGGTTTTTGTTACGTATGTCACTGGCTTCAGTTAAGTCATTTAAAGGTTTTCAAAATAATTTTGAAACAAATTACTAATTGTATTTATCAACAAAAATAGAAAAGCATTCAAGTTTTGTATCCATCTCAGCCAAATGAAATTAAATTAAGCTGGAATAAAAAGATACTTTTCCTTTACCTTGTCAGAATAACAACATTGACCAGCCTCAGGTTTGCTCTTTACTCTGAGGCTGTTCCTATAAAATAGAATAGTGTATTTGACTCATTTTGCTGTCATTAGCAAAGGAAAACTTTTAGAAAAAGAGGTATTTAGTATGATTTCAAGTTAGATGTATGCCTGTAACTATCTAAAACCATCAACATCACACTCATTACCAAGAACTTGTTTAAATATAATAGCTACTGTATAAGAGGATTGAAGTCAAGGACAAGGAATAGAAAGTATAGTCCCTCCCATCTAGTGAGTGACATTTAAGCTAAGAGTGGCAGAAAATAATACAATATTGTATGTTTTAAGAGCCTATAAGAAGAGAAACAGGTAATAAGTACTACTGGAAGTAAATGTGACCGAGATTTAAAGACAGCAAATTTATTCTTTGGTTGTACATTAAAAGATGTTTATTGTGTATTAAATAAGAGCCTCCCAAATAACCTTATCTTAAATTTTTATCTAAACATTTTAATAATACAACATTGAAGGTGAAAAGCAGCCTTATTAGGAAGGAGATTTATATCCCCTTTAATGTCATTTGTTCTCAGAGTCGATGTAAACTTGCTCCTACTCTAGGGTTATCTTCAGAAACCAAAGGCATATATAGTATGTATAATTTCACTGTCATAGGGTTATTGCTTTCATTGGTAAGATGCTCTCATGCCAAGTTATTTGTAGAGTTCTTTTGAAGTTAAAGCACTTTGGTATCACTCATATCCGGATGACATAGTTTATAGATATATCAAGCATTTTAAAACGGCAGAATGTAAGCTCACTGCAGGGTTCCCTAAAACATTTTTTATGGAACGCTAATTCTGAGTGGTACCGATAGTGCTATATAATTCTATAAAGCCCCGCAATTCCACTAATTTGGGAGAAGTCTATAGGATTTCTTAGAAACTTTAATTTGCTAATATGCATTGCAAATTTTCAAGAAGGGCTTTCACAACATGCTTTGAAAAATTATATTAAATTTATTTGACCAGTGAATTTCTTTTTTTGAACAATGTCCGTAGGGCTGGAGTTCCATGGAGAATATTCTAGATTACACTGATATCAAAGTTAGACGTAAAAGCTCTGGAATTAGACAAACTAAGAAGTCATTTTACCTCTCTGAGCCCTGGATTCTCACCTCTATATTAAGAATAATAATTCCTACCTAAAGAGAATTTTAGAGACTACTAGCTCATTGAAGAACATAGCTCATTATAAGCATTAAAAAAATGCTTATCAAAGTAGCATTAAGTGGAGAAGCAGAGATCACAAACAGCCACTGTAATTCCCCAGGAAAATGTAACAAGCCTAGAAAAACTGAGCAGTATGTCACCAAAGACGACGGTGAAGCAATAGGAAGTATTTAAACTTTTATATGAAAATGTATTTTGCTTTGGTCCACGATTCTAATTCAATCACATAATTGATTCACTATTTATTAAGCTAAGCCTTTTCACATACATTATCTCTTTTGATCTTCATAAAAATTCCTTAGATGTTTTGTGTAATTTTACATTTAATTTACAGATGAGAGAACTGAAGTAATAAATCAATAACTTTCCCAAACCCTTAACACCTAGTCTGCCGAGCCTGTATGGAAACTGCTCTGACTCTAAAACCCGTCCTCTCTTTTTTAAATTAATTTATTCATATAGTTAAAAACTCAGCACATAAAGGTGAACAGACACTTCCTATCCCTGCCCACACCCTCCTGTTCCCACAGCAGATTCCTCACACTTCGGTTGGGCACGTGTCCTCCCAGTTCCTTACGCACATCCAAGCACACCCAACGTTCCTAGTTTCTCTGATGGGCGCAGAGTTTTTAGACATGACATCGAAAGCATGACCCATTAAAGAAAAAGTCAATGTGTTTTAAAAAATGTTTGTGCTGTGAAAGACCCTGAAAAACAAATTACAGACTATATCTAGACTATAAAACATTTTTTAAAAAAGAACAACTATAAAACAGACACAAGCTATAAATATTTCATCACAGGAGATGTGGATGGCAAATAAGCACATGAAACTATGTTCAACATCATTAACCATTAGAAAAATGCTGATTAATCCCACAGTAAGATAGCATTATATACTTACTAGAATCGCTAAAATGACAAATAGTGATAATACCAAATGCTAGGGAGGGAGGATGTGGAGAAACTGGGTTTCTCGTTTGCTGGTGGGGATGTAAAATGGTGTAGCCACTCTGTAAACCAGTTTGGCAGCTTCTCAAAACTAAACGGGCATTTACCATATGACCCAGCGATTGCACTCTTGGGCATTTATCCCACAGAAATGAAAACTTAGGTTCACACAAAACCTGTATACAAATGTTCATGGTAGCTGTAAGTGTGATAGCAAAATACTGGAAGCAACTTAAATCTCCTTTAACCCAAATCTCTGACATTAGGAGTGAATGGTTTTCAATCTCTGTGTACTTTTTACTCACTTTGCTGGAGAGTTATGTAACTTGTCTGCAAGGTGGCGGCAATCATCTTTCCTGTCCCTGCATTCTACTAAACAGGCTGGCACACCCATGCAATGGACTACCACTCATCAATAAAAAGGAGTGAAGTACTGATATAAGGAACAGGCTGGATGGACCTCAAAGGTTTTATGCTTAGTGAAAAAAAATGATCTTGAAAGATTACATACTGTATGATTTTGTTTATGTAACATTCTCAAAATGACAAGAGTATAGAGATGCAGAACACAATAGTGGCTAGCAGGAGGGTGTGCGGTTGGGAGAGCAAATACAAATACAAGGGCGCAGCCTGAAGGAGTTCTTCTGTGGTGGTGACTGAACAGTTCTGTATCTTAGGTTGTGGTGGTTACACAACTCTATACATGGTGTAAATGTGCACATATACACAAATGTAAGTTTAAAAGTGAAAACTAAGGTCTGTAGTCTAGTTAACAGTAATATACTAATACCAATTTCCTGGTTTTGCTATTATGCAATCTTACTATATATTGTCCTATAATTGTGATGTCATACTATAGCTATACTTTTGATATTACTATTTGGGGAGGTTGGTTAAAGGTTATATGGGACTCGGTACCATTTTTGCAACTTCCTGTGAGCCTATGATTTCAAAATATAAAGTTTAAAAAAAGGGCATATGAGGGATGGGAGGGATTATTACCACCATTTTGAATACAAGATACAGAATCCTCCAGCTAAGTGAGTAAATACTGGCACAGGGACTGACAACTTGAGTGCTCGGGGCCAGCAAACAACGGTCATGATCCTGGATGATCTGCCCATGCTTGGGTGAGAGGACGGGGCAGAAGCCCGCTCCTGCCATGGTGTGATGAGAACCACCAGGGCTCTGTCTCCACTAACTCAGGCTCAGGATGGAGCAGCCGGTCTTTGAGGGTAAAGAGTCTACTGGACAAGGCAGCTAACTGGCAGCAGTCAAAGGGAAACCTACGCAAAGACCCAGTTCTGGAAATGAGGCCACATTGGAGAAAGGACTGGGCAGCCCGGGGATTAGCAGACTGGAGGAATTTTGGCAGCAGGGCATGCGGAGCCAGTGGGCCCTGTGTTGGCAGTGTGACTCGTCACCACATCCTGCGGGGTGGGCTGCAGAGCCAGGTGAAAGGCAGAGACTGTCAAAGAGCTCTGGAAGTGGGACAGACCCGAGCTCCCAGAGGATGTTATGGGTAAGGGCTAGAGAGTGGCATTTGAACAGGGGTCAAAGCACGAAGAGGAAATGGGCACTCTCCTTGTCTAAGGAGCCCTCACTTTTATCTCCTGTCCTTTACCTTTGCCTTTCTTAAATGTTTTCAATTAGGAAATGGCTGCAGTATACTCTACCTCTCTTTCTAGAACAAAAATACCTAGAATTCTTAAGATTATACTTGAACATAATCAAACCACACATGGTGATGTGTCTTTCTCTTTGGGGCAGGGAGGTTGTGAAGAGCAGTGTGCTTAATGGACGCTGTCCTTTCTGTCTGTCTGTCTGTTTTTTTTTTGTTTGTTTGTTTTTTTGGAATAAGAAAGAAGTTTTAAAATAATCTCAGTGTAATGACCTCCCCAAATGTTGCCAATACATTTAAGTATTTGGGCTAAAAAATTTCCCTGACCAAATAACTCTCTTGTTCACTCTCCAAGATAGTAAAAAGGCAAAGTACATGCTTTTTCGTCTCCTCCCTGCACTTCAGGAGACTGGCAACAGGCACCACAGGTTGAGTTCCATGTGTGCATGACCTGCAGCTGGTCATGGTGAATCATGAATGGTCATGGGAATAAATGCTGATTGTCATGTTCAGAGTCCCTCCCTTTCCATCCCACCCTTGAGAAGAACTTTTGTAAAAACCTCCAAGTCCCTGCAGTTGCCCCAACTCCATGTTCTTTGTGGCCACATGCAGCTGTGACTTAACCCCGTTTGAAGGTTAGAAATGTCAGGTACTGGGCACACACTCCGAATGCTTTCTTAGGACCTTATCTGATTCCTAGAGATGTTCAGAATGCCTGGCTTTACACAGAGCACATTTAAAAGATCAATTTGATAGTCAATTATTCCACACAGATGAGAGGCCTGTTTTCACAGGCTACTGAATAAACAGTGCTTCAAAATGTGGATTAGTGTGGGAAACTATTTAAATGCATGCTCTTCGTTAAACGAGTAATGAAATCTGAAACAATTGAGAGTAACAGTTTTAGTGATAAATGCACTTGCTCAGTTGCCCTTAGGACTTTTAAATCTGGTATTTATTTCAGATTTTTCCATTAGAACATAATTTCAAATGGTAACCAAACATCACAATGACTGTATTTTAACAATGACAGTAGTGGCTCTAAGGGCTAGGATTTCAACCAGAAGAAATTTTATACACCAATTAACAGGAAGATGATTCTGAATTTAATTTCACATATTGAGTAAGTGTTTTGCATGAAAGCGTGAAGTGATGCTTCAGCAGGAAGCCAGGCTGGTGGCGTGTAGACCAGAAATTAGTGCAAAAGTGTGGAACCCCAGTTGTTCAATTGCACTGCAGTCGGCTTGCTGGCATACCAGGCCCGTCCCTGCCTAGTACTGCAATCTTCCCCGAAGGATCTGGTTAACGCCTGTTCCTGTGTCAGTGGGTTGCTATCGAAGTTAGTTCTTTAAAAAAAAAACAAAGCTTTTTGAGCTGCTCTGATGTAAGTGGGAATTATATTTCATTTTCTATTCTAAAATAGACTATTGTTGGGAAAGCAGGACCTGGAATCCTGGGCTCCAGCTCATAGGCCCCCTCCCACATTGTCAGTGGCCATTCAGTTACCCTGATTGCCCTGTAGAAAGCACAGCCTAGCGCTGGAGACTGAAGGGACAGCCAGTATTATAAACTGCTATCAGAAGAAAAATTCTTTCCTATATCAATAGGAGAAATCTGCATTTTTCTGTTAGAAAAGGAACATGGATGAGTTGTGCCTAATTTTACATCTACTCAGTCTTGATTTCATGATTCTTGCCTACAAAGCACCTTGTGATACTTGGAAAAAGATTTCAGTGACTGAGTACGTATTGCCAGATTCTGATAATAACTGCATGTTTTAGTCAAAAAGAAAACATGGATTCTGTGTGTATTCTGAATGTCAACAGGGAATCAGTCACAGTTTGTTCTGAGCACTGAATCAAGAGTGTAGCTAGCGAGGAGTGAACTGGTCTTCATGAACACACCTTCAACCAGGTAACTGTTACTTTTGGGTAATGCCACCCAGAAGGTGATTATAGTCAGCAGTCTAATTTATAGGATAGAGCCAGTGTAGAAAATATTTGCTTAATAATATAGCAGTGTCATGTCTGTCACTATAGAGGTGTTACATTCTGTAGGTGACTTTGCAATAGATCTTGTGTTGAGTTCACAAAGTAATATGGTAAGTGCTACAAAACAGTAATTTGCATTCACCAGTATGTACTAATATACACTAGGTTTTCAATAATGGCTTGATTTTTCATAACATCCTCTAAAGTTAAACAGGTGAGAGGATGAGGTGTTTCAGCAGTACTGAATACGATGAAAACAGGACAGAACCCCAGGAAGGCTAAAGCTCTTAGCTATGGGGATGGGGACTGAAGGTGGTTTTCCTTGTGTTAAGTGAGAGCAGAGACATTAATAATATCTGTGGCTTAAGAAGAAGATGCTCTGACACCTGAAGTGATGTACGATGTGGGACTTTAGGACTTCGCATGAAGAACCACTTTATTCCCTGGCAACTTTATGCCATATCCTCTAAAATGTCGAGTGCAGACTCATTTATGTTTCCTCTTTGAGCAGTGTGACCTCATAATGCACGGTGGCCACAGCACTTTTGGCAAAAGGCCTTAATAGAAAACCCTGGAAACTCAAGGGACCAAGCAACTCACATGGTTTGCACTCTCTAAAGAAGTATTCAGAAGATCTTGGGTGTAGAACAGCCAAAGACTTTTCCCAGTTCTCATTGAACCATCACTGATCAGGGCTCCTGGTACCCGGCCGGTGTGAGCACCTTAAGAGGGGACCACCGAAACCTGTACTTAGATGCTCTTTCAGAGCCACACTGTGGGGAGGAGGCGACTCTTACAAAACAAGGCTTGCTAACAGCTTCTTGCACTTACAGACATTTATGAGCACTGCTACAAATTGGGCAGAATGCTAGGCATCTCTCCTGGCCCCTTTGCAATAGCATCTGATTCTTTGCATTCCAGGCGAGGTGAAGAATTAGGGTAAGCAGTAGCATCGTCATCATGCAAAGCCAAGACGTGGGAAAAGTTAAACATGTGGCGTTCTTGTGACTGTGGGTTATAATCACCAGAGATGTGAGCAAGGCCCCTATTTATAGCAAAGAGTATTTGTATGTGAGTTTTGAATTGGAACTAACTCTTCCTGGATTCTGCTTAAATATGGTTTTTCATTTCTTGAAAGTTTCTGAATCTATAGTTGAGATAAGGATATTAGAATCCACCTAACTGATTTTGCTTTTAAATTGCATCCGGAAAACATTGGGTGGTTTGAAAACCTACTTTAATATTCAAGCATAGAATAGGATAGACCCCATTAGATTATATAACCTTTCCCATGGGATCTTGAATCGCGTGTACACGTGTGTGTGTAGGGAGAGGGAGGTAGAAGAATGGGTGATTTATACGCTTCAAACTCTCTTCCATTTTACAGGGGGTCACGTGCTATTTCTAAGAGACATCCTGTGAAAAACAGATTTCATGAGAGCATCTGAAATGGCAGGAATGGTTTAAATTTAGCACTGGAGAGGGAATGCTGCTTCTAGGTAACATACGTCTAAAATGATTCCAAATGTTTTATCTGATGCCAGCTGTGCAGCCTTCTGGATAAATCGTTTCACATCACACACTTGAGAGCATTAAGAGCAGATGGGTCCCTTGGCCACAGAGATCCTTAACTGAAAACCAGCAGCCACTGCAGTGCTACCACCTCAAAAGAAGCTGCTCCCTCAGCCCACCCATAACATTTCCACCACCAGTACCTCATCCCGTCGGCTCAATGGTAGGGCTCAGTGTGATGCAGAGCAGTCAACTCTGCTCATTGGGCCTGAGTTTCCTGGGGTACACGAGCCCTTCACTCCCATTTATTTTCCCGGACCCAGTGAATCATCTTTTGTATCATCTTAGGTCGTGTGACTCACTTCAGGGAGCTTACTTCCTGCCCAGTCTCAGCCTTGTGGCTTATTTGTGGGGAGGGCCCTTTCTCGTGGCTTACGTGAGTTATAACTGCACTTCCTGGGAACTCCACGCCTGCTTCACTGGCGCTTAGTGGAAACACTAAGAACATAACAAAGAAATTGCCTTCATGTGGGTCAATCTACCCAGGCCTCCCCTAAGCTTATTTTAAGACCATAATTTGCATATTGCTTAATGGTGTTGACAATATTGGGCTTTAGTTCCCTTGCTTTTATCAGAGGCATATGAGTTTCAAATGCAGAATATGAAATCAGCATCTGCTTAAAGAAGTTTTCAGAACAATTGGGGCTGTGGTCTCTCCTATTTCCTAGCAGCGCTCCCTTCTCTTCCCTTCTATTTTCCGTTTCTCCATGTACATTTTGGAGCAAAAAAAAAAAAAAATTGTTTTTCCTTGCATGTTCTTTTCTAATTTATGACAAAACAATTTTTCCAGAGGAAGCATTACTAGTTTAATCCGAAAAGTTACAGTTTGTCCAAGATGCCTATAATTGATAAGTTTCATATTTTGAGAACCTTTTGCTGTGGCTTCTAATATTAAAGAAGCTAATAGTAATCACTGCTTCCACCGAAGTATCAAGAAGACAACACAGAAACATTTGAACTGGTGTGGGGTTCAGGTGCTCTGGGCACAGCTGGCTGCCTTCAGATACTGGCTGTGACTTCCGATGGCCAGGGCTGTGACCCTGGGACAAATGTTAAATCTTCTCAACAGAACAAAGTTTTCCCAAATTGTTTTATTTCGTTGCTTGCTTTTTGCAGGACACATTTTAGGTTTATCCAAGGGTAAGGCTCAGCTTTTCCCTGGATTAGGAAATGAATTGTAAAATATTTTGCTGGGTCAGGACATGAGATACCCCACTCTGAGATGAGCTCAGGATCTTGCTAAAGGTTCAAATGCCTCAAAAGTTTAGGTTCTGAAGAAAACGTGATAGGAAACAGCTGCATCCACAACAGACAGTTTGCTAGTGAACAAAAGCAGCCCTGTGTAATCTGCGCCCGACGAAGGAGCGTGCTGCTGACCGAGCCGCTGAACCTCTGCGTCGCCGGGCGACGGGCAGCCACGCCCACAGCGGCGCCCGGGGACGTAAGGCACCGCGTGCCTTTGTTGTGTGTTTTAAATTAGCTTAGTCAGGCTATAAATATTTTTGGTGATTTCTAAAAAACGAAATGTTTCTGTCTAAGCCAGACTGGGTTGTGCAATCCAAATTAACTTCTTATGGAGGTGGGGTCTGGAAAACAGAATGGAAGGGGTGTCTAACACTGGCTGGTCTCTACATAAGGGGTCATGTTTGCTACCGGGATTTCTGAGTTACCGCCGGCCTGAAACCCACCGTCCTGCCGCTGGACTGTAATCGCCACCGCATGCCAGCAGCAGCCTCACGTGTGTCCCCACGTCTTGGCACACACCTCCTCCTGTTGAACTGATTGGTTTAGTCCACCTTCCCTAACCAGAATAATTTCTGGCTTCCTTTCTACCGTGCCCTGTGTCTCCATTTCTCTCGTCAGTGCTACTGGAGAGGCTCTTATCTCAAGAACCTTTTCTGAAGAAATTTAAACAATTTCTAATCACTTATGATCACCTCTCCTCTTCTGATTCTGTAAGTAACATTGATTATATATAAAGTAGACCCTGACATTCACTGGACACGTATTCTGATAGTGCTCAGAACAGCAAAATGCTCCGAAGACCACACTATGTCAAAATGATGGTGATGTTTGAGAGGGCGGAAATGAGAGAATACACGCACAGCTGTTTCTTCCTTCCTTTACCTCTCCTCCTCCTCCTCCTCTGCTTCACAGTATAAAAGAGACAAAAAAATAATGAAAACGTACTAGGCAAACCTGGGCTGGAAACATTGGGTGATACTGAGGTTTCTCAGACTTTGGAACTAGACGATGTCTTTGGAGCTCTGGCTAAGCAGACTGCTCCCATGGCCCCGGCACCACTAGCTCTTGTACCCACAACGCCCTGGTCAAGAAAACTAAATGTCAGCGAGATAGATAACACATGATAATGATCGTAATATACAGAAAGTAAGGCTGGCACTAGCGTGTATGGGGAGGATACAAAAAGGAAATACAAATTTATAAAAGCACCATCATCCCCCAGATCATCAAATCTATGAGACGCTGTGTTGTGTCCTGTGCTGGGCACCACCCAGCGGCAGTTGCATAACTCGTCTCTAGTCCTGAAGAATGCAAAAGGCACATTCATGGAAATTGGGTTAATGAGGTGGGTTTGATAGGAAATTCAGATGTCATAACAAGGTGGTGACATGTAGAGAGCTTGAGCTGATTGGAGGAGGGATGGCTGGCATGGCAGGGGAAGGCCTGGTCTGGGATGACGTCCAGGCTTTCCCCTTGGGAGACAGGGTGGATGGTGGTATCATTCCACTGAGATAAGGGACATGTCAGTCTAAGTGCAGCCCTGAAAGTTACTAACTCGACGTTGGAACTACTAAAGACATTGCAGAGTTAGCGTGGCCACATCAGGGCTCCTAATTTCCAGTCTTCATCCTCAAACCTATTTCTTAACCATTTTTCTCTGCCTCAGTCAATGGCATCTACCCTCCACTCAGTTACTCAAAGGAAAGACCTCAGGGAAATTACTGTTTTTTTATTTTTCATTTGCTATTACCCCACTGTATACTTCTAAAATATATCCCAAAGACACTCTCTTCTATTGCCATTGCTACTACTTGATTTCACCAAATAGAAGGTTAACTCCATGACTTTTCTAATGGCATAATCATAATTTTCTCTTTTCCTCTGAAAACAAAATTAGGAAACTAAGGTCAAAGTGTGGGGTTATGAGGCCTTGGAACTCCAGGCACATCTCAATGTCTAGAACCCCCTTCTTTTCCATACCACGTCCTGCACACAGTATTATGTACGTGAGCCCTCTCCGCGACGGGGGAGAAAGAAGACGTAAAGGGCGCTGCGTAACTTTGGTCGGGGGGCAGTTTCTTTCCCATCTGTAGTGGTAGGATTTATGGGTTTATGCCTATATTTTCTGAGCTTTCAGAGGAGGGCTCTCCTCTCTTTCCCTCTCTCCACTCCCATCTACTCTCAGCCCAAATTCTTCTTCTCAATCCCTCTTCAGCTCTCAACTAGGAGGCCCTCAGTGCACCAATCTTATGGCGTTTTCCTTTGCCACAGGAAGACATCCACCTTGGGGACCATTCATTTAGAAAGAAAAAAACTGTATAACTCTTTCTCCATTTCAGGGAAATTCAAGGTAGAGACAACATGAAAGGTCAGAGACATGTCTTTTTATTTCAAAGTGTCTGTAATTTAAAAAACCTCCTGAGAAGAACTCAGAATGTTTAATGTATTTCATTTTAATTTCAACTCAGACATCAAGACAATTTTCTAAGGTGATCCTACCTCATGTAAAGTAAACCAAAATGGTAACTAGTCATGCTATTAACTTTACACCTAGTAGATTAGCAGCCAAGAATTTTAACATAAATGACCATAAATTACTCAATTCGTGAGCAATCCAAGGCCTTTCAAAGGATTCCTGAAGATATGTTTTAAAAGTCAAATATATGAAGTGTTAAAAGAAAAAATAGAAATTGATGCAGTTTTACAAAATTAACTTAGGTTCCACAAAAAATGCCCAGGATTCAATTTTGTTCTTTATTCATTCCATTAATAATTGGATCATGTCACAGGGAGGTGTCACACAGGGGGTTGAATCTTTAAGCCTGGGACTCAGAAAAAAAGCCTAAGTTTGGAAATTATACACCTCCCACCATTCCTTCTTTTCTGCCACCACTGTTATTTAGAGGGAATTAACTCCTCGCCTGCAGTCTGGTATAAATCTTGGTGTTTTTATCTCAATTAGGGCAATCCTTCCCCTCCCACATCATTGTTATCGATTCAGTAACTTAGATGTAAGCCACCCTGCACATGGCATTCCCCCGTTTGAAGGAATTGGAGCAGAAGTAGGTCTGTGGAAAATTCAGGCAACAGAAATTCAGGCACTTAGGGAGTCTCATTTTATAGGATCTTCTAAGAATGTTTCCTGTCCTTCTGAGAGAACTGAGAAAGCTACGATAAATGAATTTTCTTTCTCATTTTGGATGGCCTAATTGGTAGATGTGAAGTCTGAAACTGCTGCTGCCATTTTGTCAGCATGAGGGACACTGCCCGGAGGTGGCAGGTTAATGACGGGAAGGCAGAACACAGATTTAGACAGGACATGGTCCCCTGATGACATCGATGAGCCTTGAAGATTACCTCGCTTCTGGACTTCTCAGTTACGTGTGCCGATCAGCCACCTTTATTACATGAGTCAGAGTTTGAGTTTTGGTTACTTGCAACCTGAGTCCAACTGATGACTCCCGAGTCCCTAACACACAAATAGTACTTTTCCCAGGGAGAAAATGTAGAGAAGGAAGATTGCATCCTGAGGCATTCTAACCTTAGACATTGCACCAAGGAAAAGCAGAATAAGAGAAAAGGAACTTGCAGAAACAGAGAAGAGGAATGACAGGAGGTTGGATTCCAAAGAGAAAAGTGCTTGAGCAATGAGGGAACCGTCACCTCGTTGAGAATTCCAGAGTCTGGGCCACATGGGGGCAGATACGTGCCCCTTGGAGATGGCAGCACACAGGCTGTCAGTGACCCTAGCATGAGTGGTCAGCGGAGGGTAGGATGAAAGACTGCTAAGAGGGGACCGAAGGGGAAAAGAGGTCAGAAGTGCAGACCGTGACTACAGACATGTTTGAAGAAGTTTTGCTGTGAGGAGCAGAGCAGTGAGTCAGAATTAGAGGGTTATGAGGGATGAGGAGAGTTAGTTTTCATTGCATGTCCATTGGCTGATGGAATGATCCAGAAGTGAATACATAGAGGATGCAGGAAAGAAGACACAATGGCAGCAGTGCCGTCCTTGCAAACATGAAAGGAGATTTCTGGAGCATAAGAGGGACTCAGAGGCAGGAAGATGTCCTCCCTGTCCAAGGAGAGAACAAAGAGCACGAGGATGAGTAAATGCAGATCTGTGGATGTGTGGTAAGAAGTTGGAGAAGTCTCTGTTCTATCTCCTCAGGGGCGTATGACTGAGTATCATCGAAGACACAGAGAAAGAGGACAATAAAACACGTGCCATTCCTTCTCAGCAGGAGAGAGACATTCTATTAGGCTCTTGGAAGATGACCTTCACATTCCTGTAGTTGGGAAACTCTTTATGGTGGATATTCTGAAGTGGATGCTTTATGATTGTAAAAAAACTTTTGCTATGCATAAATGGAATTGAAGGGGGTGATGGGCTTCTTTAAGATTTAGGCAACTAGATTCAGACTCTCAAAGTTAGCTTTTGTCAAAGGGAAACGTAAGACTTTCTAACTAAAATATTTATAAGCCAATGACATTTATATAATTTTCTTTTCAACATGGAGAGTACCTGTTTGCTACAGTCAGGTTTGTTTACATCTGTGGTTTTCCTTGAACAGCTCTAGCCTTTTCCTCTTTCTTTAAATTGTGAAAAGCTAGAAAAATAATTTATAACACTGATCCAAATCTGTATTAAAATATACAGGGTCCAGCAGAAGTAAACACCCTTTTTAAAGTAGTTATGGTAATGTAGTTATGATATTGTTATGTTACAGAATTACATGCTTATAATTTTGGTATAGATTACCAGCTCATAAAAGGGCATTATTTGTGCTGGATCCTGCATATTCTTAATAGCCTAAATGAAAAATAAAATATATTCCATTTCTCTAGACAGTTTTATAATAAGCGTCAAGTTGAGAAACTGCTTAATGTTTCGAGATGATTAGCTGTGACTTCTAGTTATAAGTTAGTGGGAGTTCTTATTACATTTAATTATAGATTTTAGCTAACAAAATAAGTTAATTAGACTATTATAACAACTGTGTGGAGGAGGAAAGCGTGTGGGTTATTGTTTTGTGAATGCTCTGCTGGGCTTGTCCTCATTTTAGGCAGTACAAAACAACTCATTTTGCACAAAGCCACTTAGCGGACTTGAAATGCAGCTTTGTTTGTACAGAACCCCTCCGCATGTCATCACATCCACCTGCAGTGTCGGCTTCAAATCCTGATGAGACATGGCTGAGAACAAGGACTAGTTTCATTCAGGCAAAGTCATATCCAGGTCAGACCTGTTGCCTCTGAACCAAAGAAGTGTGGGCGCAGAGATGAAAATACAAGGCTTGTTAGTCATGTTGTTCCAAACATATGACCCGAGAAAGAGTAAACCACACATTCATAAAGCACAGTCACGGGGCCAGTTCCCGGCTTTTTGAGAGAACATCAGTTAAAACTACCCTAGAGATGTTTTGTTACAAAAGCGTTATACACTGGGAGCTAGAGAGACCATGTTTCAAATGGTCCACCATAGCTACCAATGTGTAACTGCTTGAATTTAAAACTACGTGTGTGTGTGTGTGTGTGTGTGTGTGTGTGTGTGTTAAAAGTTCCTTTAATGAAGGGGCTTGAGTGAATGGTAGGGACAGTGTGACAGGGAGTCCAACAGCTGTGTTCACATTTTTAAAACTGGTTGTGAAAGCAGTTCTCTTATTTCATGAATGGGTCAGAGCCTCAGGTCATGAGTATAAAGGTATCTCTTACAGAGTGGAGCTCCCTGAGTGATCCTTACTCTGGAAATGTCAGCTATGGATTTGTTGGGATGGAATTATCAGTAAAAAATTTAATGTGCATTCAGGTTGCAGCCAAGACAGTGAAGTTTGGGATCAGTAATTAGTCTATCAATTTAGCCAGTCAGTAAGTAATTAGCATACCTATTGTTTTTATTTTTTCTTAATTGGGGCAGGTCATCTCTGTCTCCTGCCTAATTCAAAAGTAAAAGAGATGAGGGCAAGAGGTAGGAAAAGAAAATACAATTCTATTCATTAACCTTGGATTTGTGTCTTCTCTTTTGAATCTTCTTGTTCTCAGTAAAAGAATGCCATGCTCTGTTATTAGGGTTTTGAAGCCTTTCACTAGCTTTGTTATTAGTTCAGACATAGCCCAGAGTCAGGTAGTTATTTAGACAAAACTGTTTGCTTTTCATCATGTCATCCAGACCTATCTGCAGTGACACGTTGGCGGGACCAACTGGAGACGTGTCCACAGCCCTGTCAGAAATGATGAGCCAAGTGCAGTGGAGAGAGCAGGGTGTCTGGTGGGTGACATTAACGGAGGACTCACGGAGCTCCAATCCCTTCATAGCTTCAAGAAAGCCAAACCAACCCTATTCCTTTCCAAGAGAAGCAGGCAGGCCTCAATTCACTCTTGAATGTCTCCACAATTAGAACTTTAGGCAGAAGATAATGGAAGATTTAGTGTTTTTCTTCTTTTAAAAATATTTAGGCATATTAAGCTAAAGGAGTGAAATTTTGGAATAATTATACCATATTCTTTTGTTTATTGTTTTTCTCCAATTAAAAGAAAAGCATAAAGCACAAGTATAACAAATTTGGGGTGAAATCCAAGATTTGTATGTGGTCTAATCCTGCACTGCCTCATGGTTTTGATTCTTTTCTCTGCCAGAGGGAATATAGGGACAATATCCAGAGGGAAAATCACCCAAGCCCAGAGTGATGTTCAAGTTCTGTGTCCCCAGTGAGGGCTTTTCAAAGTGCTCCATACAGACCCCGAATGGCTAAGTGCTCCCTGTGGGAGGATGGCTCATCTTCCCCCTACTGACATCAGACCTGGCTGTCAGGACTTGAAGTGGCACAGACTTGTAGAGTGCTGTGTGACACTTCCAGTAAAAGCCTTACGACCATCACAGGGTTCTGCCATTTTCCTTTTATCTCCTCCCTGAGACCAGCCTCGGCCCAAATGGGAGCTGCCCTTCTCGCCTCGATCCAAGAGTGAGGATGCTGAAAAGAGCGACAGCCACCTGGCAGCTGTCACAAAAGTGAACAAGAAATAAAATATTGCTGTTATAAACCACTGAGAGTTTGTTACGGCAGCATGACTCAGCTCATCCTTACTGGTACATTCCCAGAAAAAGAAGGAGTTGTATGGTGTCAAATACATTTTGGGAATGCTGCAAATGCTATTCCACTCAAAAAATAATGTTGTACATTGGTATTTCAAAGAATGTGAAAAAATGTCTGCAGGAAAGAAACCAGTTTACCACTGTGATCTAGCAATTTTTCAATTATCTTGATTAAAGAATTGTTTTTATGTAATATTTACTACTTTTCGCCGAACACACTTTTTTTAAAGAGCTGCCCTAATGCATTTGTTTCCCTTTTCTGTTATCTGAACGAGAGATGGATTCAAGAAACGGGTAGCACTGTGAACTTTTACGATCGCTAGCTTCATTCCTTAGTTCATTCATTCATTCAATAACGATAAACATATCGCTGGTGCTAGAACTAGTGTTGGTGATACTGAGATCACCCACTGCTACCTTATGGATGTGCAGGAAACATCACTGTCATTAATTTCTGTAACTCAGTTTACTTTCTGTCTGCATGCCAAAGCTTTGGCATAGTACCACGTTTTGAGAGTACAATTACTGCTGATCACTTCTCAGATGTCCACTGCCCAGCTCCACACAGAAGCTTCCGGACTGGGAATTTGACATTGTGTTTTCAGGCCAAGCCTAGGGCAAGTGAGAATCTGTAGGGAGCTCCCTATGACCCACGTTTCTGGGCACATCATCCAGCCACTCCCCCAGGGCTGTGGTGGTGCTACCCAGCAGCAGGGCTCTGTGTTGCTCTGGGACGGCAGTAGGCCCAATTCTGCGATGGTCTCCAGGATTGCTCGTCCTCGGGGAGCACACACCTTTTCTCAGTTATTGAACAAACAGTAATCTAGGTACTGCTGTGAAGAAATTCTGCAGATGCCACTGAAGCTCCAAATCAGTTCACCTATTTGAATTAGAATATTCAGGAAGGCCTGACCTAATTACATAAGTCTTTTAAGAGCAGAGTGTGTGTTTTTTTCCCTGCTGGTTGCTGAAAGGGAAGTCAAAGTCTCAAAGCAGGAGGAGGACTCAGCACGCTGGGCTGAAGGCGGAACGGAGAGCAGCCCTGACTGACAGTCAGCAGGGAGGCACAGAGCTGTGAACTGTGATCGGTAGAATGTGCTGGACGTAAGGAACTGGAGCTGACGAGTGGTGTTTCCAGCTGCTGGGTCTGTGGTAACTGGTTGTGCAGCAAAGACAGCGAGGACGGCCCCGGGCCCTGGCTCTCGCCCCTCTTCTCCTCCTGCCTGGTCCCTAGGTCCAGTTTGGATGGGAAGTCAGGAAATGAGAGGAACGCCTGGGCAGCCCTTACTGTCCTTCAAGAATAAATATGTGAAGCGACCCTCCCTTCACTTCTTTCAAAGCCACACATGTTTTTTACAGAGTTGTAGCAAGCAAAATCTGGAGAGACCTGCAGGCTGCCCCCCCCCCCCCCCGCCGCCCCCGCCTGCTACCCCGAAACAGGAAGCTGAGCCTGCTTCCCTATTGAAAATGGGGAAGGAAGACACAGTGCGGGGACGGGGAAACACCCCACAAAGCAGTCTCTTCCCAGGGGTCGTTGATCACAGCCCCTTCATCCCACGTCACGGCCCCGTGGGGTTAGACACGGCAGAGGAGAGTCAGCCCTTCCCCCCCTGCGGTGGTGCAGGGGGCGCCAGCCCAGCCCAGGGGAGACAGACAGGGACGCTGTGCTCAGGCCCTGGCCGGTGGGCCTGGCGCCCGCAGGCAGCATCGCCCTGAGGATGGCAGCAGGTAGCAATGACAGGTGTTTAGACGTTGGAAATCCTGGAGACTTCCACGCGAAGGGAGAAAACGTCTGGTGACAGCTCCTGGTAGCAGGCTGTGGCCACTGGGGATCAAATCCTGATGACAACTTCATAGACACACGTGGCTCCCTGGGGGCCGGAGGGCGGGCTGTGCGGACGGGCCCTCTGAGCCGCAGAGGAAGTCACCCTCACGTCCCTGTCCCCGGGGCAGCCCCCGGGGGGAGGGGCCGGGGGAGCGAGGGCCATCACTCAGGTTTCCCCGTCCGCCGGGTGGCAGGCGTGTTGTCCACGCAGTTTAGCTCTCACGGCACATGCGCAAAGCTGGGTCACCTCCCACCGGAACTGAGGCGGTTGGGCCACAAAGAGGTTCAAATAAGCGGCCCAGTTCCCACCCTGCTACGTGCCCAGAAAACAAGGCCCGGGGGCACCTGTGTCAGTGCTTAGCCCAGCAGATCCGACCGTTCGTGCCCTTGCCCCCCACTCTCAAAAGGAGGTTCTCCTTCACGTGGCACCCCCAAATGATGCCGCCTGCGGGTTGCGGTGGGAGGAAACCCACGTGGCTCAGAGGGCTGCGAGCGGGCACGTGGGGGCAGCCGTGTGAATTAGCAACAAACTGGACGGGGCCTCGGGATGCTCTGGTGTGGCGCCTGCGGGACAGCCCCGATACGCTGCTGGGCACCTCCACGATGGCCGTTTGCTGGCACTCGGCGTGGCTGCCCGAGACACTTCCAATCCAGCGCGGCCTTGTCCCGTCTCTTTACCGCGGGAGGGGGGACACGACTGCCCCCCTGGCCGACAGCGCTGGGTTCCAGCTGCCCCTGTGACAGCACAGCACTGCGGTGAAGGGGGGCGGTCGCCGTGCAGCCCACCTGCAGGGGTGACACTGCATTGCTGTGGTCAGGACTTAACACTGTAAATCTAGTTTGATTCAGCAACGTAATTTCTCTTAAAACTTTCAAAGTGGTTTTTTGTTCTTTTTTAAATTGCTTCCCCTCCTGCCCGCCTTCGTGGCCCTGCTGTTCCCACGGCTATAAGCAGGCCACCTTGACGTGGTCAATCACCGACCACTAAACTGCAGGAACCTAAGGCAGCCCAGCCGCCCTGACCGACAACGAGGCCCTCCGTCGGACATAGGTCAGCCCTAAGACTGGGGTGAGACCCCGTGAAGCCAGCGGGACTCCAGGTTTCTCCCGGACGCGTCTCCCACTGACACCCCGTCCTTTGGTCTGCTTCTTCCTTGGAGCCTCTGAAACCTTCTGGCTGTCCTAAAAGTGGGCGATGGCTGTGGGGGCAGGACTCCGCCATTGTCCCCAGAGGCTGACATTTCAAGTAAACACACTTTCCCCCAGGCTCGTCTCTCAGCCAGGCACGAGGTGAGCAGCGGGCCGCAGCCCCCACCCTTAGTACTTCTGTGTCCCCACGGCCCAGGGAAGGCCAGCACACAGCGGGGCTTGGGTGTCTGAGGGGAAAGCAGAGACACCTCTGCATTGACCTGATCGGCAATACAAAGGTTTTGTTCTAGAATACGTTACCGGACAAGGGTCTAGTCAGCTCTGAAAGCAGAAACCTCTCTGACCTGCTCCTCTGGCGCTTGAGCCCAAGGGCAAACGCTGAAATTGGGCTGAGACAAGATGTCCTAATCGAGGTGAAGAAGGCCCAGGACATGGTTGTGGGAGCAGGGTCTGAGACAGTACCTGGGCTCAGGTGAGCCATGGGTCTGAAACCTAGGTCTGTACCGTTCATTTAAAGGAGCCTCCACCAGAACAGACAAGAGTGGACAATCTCAATGGCTGCCGTTCACCTCGGGCTTCCGAGCGAGGCCCTGCGGAAAGCCAAGAACCCACTGCCCTTAGAGCTGTCGCACTGCCTGGCGCTCTCCGGTCTCCGCCCAGGTCCTCCCGCCCCCCAGACACAGTGGGCCCGTCCCTGGGACCAGGCTGTGGCTCTGTGACGCCCACGTCTGGAGGCCCCCACACGCTCTCCCTCCTCTGCTGGAGGACTGTGCTCAGTGGAGCCCTGCCCTGAAGGCACCCAGCACCCCACAGAGGCCAGGTCCCACCGCGTCCCCACACTAGCCTTTGCGGGGACCGGTTAGCCACGCACTGGGGACTGCCTTCCTGTGCCTCAGTGGGACTGGAATTAGAAGACGTCGCTCACCTGAACTGGGGCAAGAGAGAAGCCTGTGGCTCTGGTAGCCCTATTCGAGACCTGTGTTTTCTCAGAAGCAGTGATGATTAGGTTCTAGAATGTTAGCATAGCACTATTTTAGCCATGTGATGAGTGCCATTGGCTGCATCGGGCTGGACTAACGTATTCCTAAGGGAAACTATATAACGAGTTCCCAAGGATGTCTTAGAAGTGAACTTTGCTTCGACAACTTGTTGGGAAATGTCTGTTTCTCAAATTTATCCCAAGGAGCTTAAGAGTTTTCTGTGTCATAATTCTGAGCTAGTTCTGGTTTTATAAATCAGTGCCTAATCTCAGGCTCTTGAAAGTGAGTAATGCTGAGAAAGGTTTCCTGAAAACATCTCCCCAGAAAGCCACACAGAAGCTGCACTTCTCAGTATAAACAACACTCAGAACATTCTGACCTTGCACTTGACTCCTGTTTTGAATATTCAGGAGGAGGGAAGACAGGGAGTGGGGGACAGCCTCTGGGCAGTGGCTGGGCACCCGAGTCCTGAGTTTCGGTGAAGTTACTTCCTCCTCTGACATCCGCCCTTCCTTTTCTTTTTTTCTTCAAGATATTAGCATTAGCATATGTGTCTAATATGATCTTAAGAACAAAGATTTTGAAAATATCTCTTTATTGAAACTTTTGTCCTGAACTATTCCTGGTTAGATCTAAATTGTATGCTCTTTTCTGAATGAAGGGATGTGATCATCTATTTCTTTAAATTGACCCAACCCTGGCACACCTGGCTTAAGATACCAGGTATGCTCTGAGGAATGGAGAGACTCAGTTCATAGCTTCTTACAACTTGCTCCCCAGCCCTGTCCGAATCAGTCAGTCCCTTGAAATGTTATAAAGTGAGTGGCAAAAGATTCCCGTCTTTCTTTTCTGGCTCTTGGGCTTCCCTCAATTTGCTGACATTGAAAAGGGTCACTGTTGGCTTGCAGCATCTCGAAGCAACTAGGGGTGTCATAATACTGAGCTGCCGAAGGACGGTACTTGGGAAATGCTAAGGAGCAGGAGCAGCTCTGTATTACTATTTTATTAGCAAGGCCGTGTTCTTTCTTTTGTACCCTTGGAATAGAAGGTGAACTTTTCATCATCATCTGAGAAAATTCACAGGCAGAGAATACCCTTCCCTTTCATTTTCACCTTATGGTTCCTGCTTCAGTCTTAGAATAGTAAACCTAAAACACAGGATAAAAACCAAACCAAAACAAAAAGTGCCACCCACACCCGCAAAAGGCGGCCTGTTGACTCTCGGCTAAGCTCTGCTCCACACATACCCACCTCTGGGGTGGCCGGATGGGGTAACTGTTCAATGAGAATCAGAATTTGAAGCTCAAGGCTTCTGTTACAAGGCAGGTCTGTCTTTGACATTTTTTCCCCCTCCAGAGACCTTTCACAGAATCTCTTGCTGCATAAAATGATTCTGAATAAGAGCCAGTAATTACCACAATGGACATTTAATATTTATCATGTTAAGGTCTTAATAACATTTAATGGTCATTAATCATGTAAACTTATTAAGAAGCCCAGCAAATCCGTGAGGAACCATTTCCTAGGGTGATTTATAAAACCACAGAGACTATCAACTTTCAGCAAATCACTCCTTGAAGTGAATTTAAAAATGAATATAAATCTAAACAAATTTGGTGTAGAAAATAAATGGAATATTAATGCAAGTTTTTAGATGCTATTTGTTAAGTCATGGAAAAAATAATTTCATGGTTTTATTACTAACAATTAAGCAATTTTACTCAAATATTCATGATTCTGAAAGGCTTGCAAAGCCTGAATAAATCTATGGTACGTGATAGCGAACACAGAAGAGCATTGCCTGCTGGCTGAAATTTTCATTTTGTTTTGTTCATGGGCCACTTATATAGTAGGACAGTGACTGAATTTTAAGAAGAGGTGGGATAAATGGAAGTTCAAACACAAGACTTATTGGATCATCTATTAGGAAATGTGAATTCATACTTTTTCTAATTTGTATGCTTTGATGAAAGGCATATGAAGTCAGACAATTTGCGAACTCCTCCTAGAAGAAGAGCTGCACACCTCATCGCTGAGTATCACCACGACGGTCACCTCCGAAGTGCCCCCCCCGGGAAGCCGTGCGCCGACGCCGGTGCCTAGTCCTCCTTTCAAAGTGATTTTAGATCTCTTTTCCTGAGCGACCATCAGAGGTGTCATAGCCTTCCCAAGTTGTCTGTACGGTGCTGCTAACATAAACGCACAGTGGCAAGTTCATGAACTTAACTGTCAGAGTTTGTGAATGAGGACAGCTCTGATGGCCATTCTAAAAGAAGAGTTCCCAAACTGCTCTGAAGGGCGGACTAGGCCCTGGCATCAGTGCACAGCTTCCCAGGGGGAGGACTTTGGAGGTGACCGTAGTGATACTCAGCAATGAGGTATGCAGCACTTTTTCTAGGATGAGTTTGAGAAATTAATTGTCTGACCTTGTACATGTTGGTGTGCATCTCCTGTCTTCTATCTGCCTGACACATCATTGACAGAGCAGAAAAAGTAAACATACTGCAGTCCAAAACGTTGAGCAGCTTGCCCTCATTTCTTATTTTTTGGTTGATCAAAGCAGATTATCTATCCTTACTGCTAAAGTAAAATGGGAGAGTGAGCACTGACTTTCCAAATGATTTTTATGTAGTTTCTGATACCAGGATACTCATCTGGGTAATGGGGAGAAGATGGGGGGAGGGGGAGGGAGAGAGACAGACAGACATGGGGAGAGGGGGAGGGGGGAAGGCAGAGAGCAGGAGAGGGAGAGAGAGGGAGAAAAAGAGGAGAGAGAGAGAGGAGTGGGCAGTGAACCATTTGTAGGGTAACATGGCTCCGTGAGCAGCGAGATGTAATGTGCAGGGAGCACATCTCCTGACATTTCTATTACGTGTAGTGCCTGGGCATGCTGGGTATTAACACTATTTAAATCACTATTTTGATGAAATGTGTAATTGTTTTTGAGGAAGGAATTGTGTTCAAGTTGGCTTCCATAATTTATGAAGCAAGAAGTAGATTTCTAGGGAGCTGTTCAAAGCATCTAGTCTCTTTCTCTGTGTCTTCTGCAGGGATGGGTCAAGGACAAGCATGTTGTATTAGCTCACATTGCAGGGAGGGAGTTCTTTCCCTGTGGTAAATAGAGGGGTTAAGGGCTGGAGCAGTGCTCTCTCTCTGGCCCTTCTGATTCTGGGGGGTTGCCATTCCTATTTGAAATATCTCTGCTCTGGGTTTTGGGGAAAAACTCTCCCATTGACTTCTCCTCTGGCCTTTAGCCTAATAAAAAGAACCTTCCCTAGCTTGCTGGGCTGTTCTTCAAGCTCATATTTAAAGAATAACCAGATGGTTGTGAACCTTCCTTTAAAATGTCATTGGTATAAGAGAGGGCCTATAATTAAACAACTGAACTCCTTTTCTTCCATCTGCTGGACAACCTCGAGGTCATGCCTAATTACAGAGACCCTTCTATCTAGGCAGGGAATCAAAAGAAGATTCCTTTTGGGTGGATCTCTTCAACTCTTCACATCTGGCTAGGATCAAGAATATGCCAGATACAGAACAAGTTCTTGGAAAGTAAACAATGCAAGTCTCAGTACTTGCCTTCAAGGAGCTCATCTGGTAGTTAAAAAGAGGGAGAAGAAAAATTACAATTAGAGAAGTGTTATGGGAGACCACAGCCATGGAGCTGGAAGGCCTCTGTTGGGGTGTGTGTGTGTTAGGAATGGTGCAAGGTGGAGAGCATTTGAAGTTTGCTAGAAGAGGTGGTGTTTAACTTGTGCCTTGAAGACCTGTAACAGTAAGCTGGATAGTAAAATCACTGCAGGAACAGCACTGGCAGTAGGAGCTGGGGAGATGGCTGCACACTCAGGAAACTGTGGTGCAGGTCAGAGTGTTTGGATTCTGGAGCAGAGAGAGAGAAATATGCGAACAGGACTCTGGGAGGAGGTGGGTCCGAATATGAAGGGCTTAGAGAGCTTTGCCAAAGGGCTTGGGTTCATACTGACAACCATGGAAGGACATGGAAAAACTGCAGGAGTGTTATGATTGGCCTTGATCTTCAGAAGGTATCCTTTGCAACAGTATGGGTAAGTGACTGACAAAGTGAAAAACACAGGCAAGACGGCTGGATGGAGGAAGGGAGAAGTGAACTAAGGAAGTGGGGATGGGGGCAGATACAAATACTTCTGTCAACAGAATTTAGGAGCAAATGATGGCGTGAGGCTGGGCAGGGGAGTGGGGGGACCCTAGCAACTCCCTTCCCAAGTTGCTGATTTGTGACACGGATGGTGGTGCCATTCAGTAAGAAAGAGAAAACAGAAGGAGGGACTGACTCTGAGTTGTTTCCACTTTTTTTGAGTTTGAGGCTTGTGTGATATCCAGATAAGACCTATTGGAAGCAAGGTTTGCTAGAGCTATGGGTTTGGGAGACATTAGCATTTACGTGCCTATTGATCCTAGGTTCTATCTGTGGTGTATACGAGTATCGCTAACAAGCTGAAACAGGTTTCAGTACATTATTTGATATTATATTAGTACACTATACATAGTTATATTTATTTTTTATAGATAAAAAAATTTACATTTTTAATTTCTCATGGTCATGATGACAATTCTGGAAGATGAGAGAGGAAACTTTAGCCTCATTTTATAGAAGAGGAAACTGAGGCTCAGATCGAATGACTCTCCTGAAGTCACATAGCCAGTAAAGGTGCACTGGTCTGTCTTCAAGTCCAAGGCTCTCTCCTGCACACAAGGGTGCCTCTCACATCACAGGGGTAACTGACCACACCCTCCCCTTTGGAGCAGGCAAATGTGGATCCCTTACGAGTTTTAAAGATCCAGTGTGCAATACCCACACAAGGATTACACCACAGGCCTCTTGACATGCACAGCACCATCCTGGAAGTCTTTATTTTGTTGCTAAATGTGTTCTATGCACATGCTTATTGGCTGGAAGCCAGTATGAAAAAAGTAGGGTTACATAAAAAACTCCGGTTTATCTCTGGTCCTTGCTAATATCTTTTAGCGTCATGGACAATAGTCTCTGGGGTTGGTACAATGCTGAGATCCATGTATGCTGTCCTCAGCATCATGCCTGCCCCTCACCTCAGCCATGTGGTTGTGCCCACTGGAAATGGGGTGTACAGAAGTATGAGAAAAGTCTGTGAGTGCTCAGCAAATCCCCATCCCATTCCCTCGCTTAAGGAGCTGTGATTGTTTATACCTGTTCTGAGTCCTTAACTGCTCTTCTCATCTAAGTGTGAGGTCACAGACCTGCTACAGAAACTCTTTGGTGGCACTCTTTAGGGTTTGCCTCCCACTCTCTGAGCTTAGCTGACCTGACACCCTCGGGCCGCCTTCTCATGCCCGGCCTCCCCGGTGACGTATTAGGTTGGATGCTCTGCTGGCCCAGCCTGTCAGATCGCTCTTAGCCTGAACTCTCCAGCCACAGGCAGATCGTGCTCACCTCACATCCTTCCCAGATTCCTGGAAACCCTGCCAGGTCTAGCTACCTTGGCATCAACAATAATAGAGAGGTGAAGACAATCATGTGAACGCAGGAAGGGAGTGGACCTTAGGTTTTATGATGGAATTTTGTTTTTGTTTTTTTTTTTTAGATCTAGGTATGTAGTCAGATCATGAAATGACACTCTTCATTCTCATTATAGCTTATTTACCCATTTCCCTATCATTGAACTTATGGTAATTTATAAATTTATGCTTATAGATAATAGTATAAGTAGATTTGTCTAGAAATCCTTTTATTCTGTTGAATTATCATGACTTGTTACCTCCATTGGTATAGGTATCAGGAGTCCTGTGAATTTTTCAGATTCCTTTCTACTAAGATCCTTTGTAATGTAAAATCTACTAATACCTCTATTTTTATCTTTCTCACCTTTGTTTTTATTCCATGACTATGATTCAATTTCTTATTATTTTCCTTTGAACTATTGCAACAGCCCCTTCATAGTATCTGTCTTAGGTCTTACATTCAAACATTTCTCCTAATGTGCTGTCATACCAGGTCATTTCGCCTCACAGAAATACTTAATAGCTAAAAAGAGGGTTTCCACATCAAAATGACCAGTCTTGGTAATTCAGGAGATCTCAGAACTAAAGCGCAATGGTCTCTGACAAACACAACCCCTGTGTAATTGGCTGTTCTTATGAGCAGCAAATAGCTGTCTCCCCCACCCCCTGACCCCCCGACGCCATGCTCTGCCCTCCTGGACAGTGCCCCAGGCTGAATATAAGAATACTCAAGTGCTTGTGATTCCTTATTTCAGTTTGTGCCTTGAACTCCTGGACATGCATATACTCTTCTCCTATGAGGATGGGGTTAAGGAGACTGCTCCTTTGGGACAGGTCTTTTAAATTCCCAACTTCTGCCTATGCCTATGTGATTTCCTAAAGCATTTTAAAATAAGGGATCTGATTTCTTTCTTCTTTGAGGATAAATGAAGTTCATGGCATCATCTATGAATCAGGGACTGAGTATAATCTCATTTATCTGTGAAATGCACTAATCCAGCTAAAATCAAAATGTACTCTAGGAGTCTTATGGTGGAAGAGCATAACTGTTAACTCCTAGCTTCAAGAGGCTATGACCAGCCTAGTCCTAGGCCATCTTTCCCATGTACTGTGTGGTTCAGAACTTTAGAAAATCAACTGAGACATGCACAAGCATTTGGACCTGTGATACAGCTAGAAGACAAGTCAGAATCTTTGATTTCTACTGTAAAATGTCAATCTTGCTTTCTATAAGCCTAGAGTCTTTAGCATAAGGAATTACTTTACATCAACTACCGAGACCCTTCTTCTGCACCCTGACAGTGACTCAAATTTTGAGTTTCTACTCTTTGTGTTATAAAAAATAATCTATACCCAACAGAAAAAATTGATACAGATTCTAGGACAGACCTGAGCAGACTTTGTCAGGGCAAGGGCTACTTCTCCAGGTGTTGCAGTCCACTAGCTATTTATTATTCAGATGGTCACCCCAAAATTACTTGGTAGTCCACCAGTGGACCGTGATTGATGTCTTGCCCAGCCCTATTCTAGAACATGCTAACCATGCACTCAGCTTGACTCCATATTTTGAGTCAGATTAGCTGAGAATTATATTATGACCTGCTCTTGAGGAGGTGCAGAGAGGATTTAGTAAGATTAAAAAAAATGTCCATCACAAAATTCTCATTTGGTGTCCATTTAGTGTCTATCACTGGCAGAGCCCAAGGTCAATCTGCACTAAATAGAACTCCCAGTGTTATAATTCTGCACATAGCTTAAAAACAATCTACAGTGTAACTGATACTCCATAAATGCTTTCAAACTATACTTTGGCAAACTGCTTGCTTGCATTTATTAATAGTGAGCACAATGCAACACATCACATTTTGGTTTTTGTTTTGTGTTCTTGGCTCACAGCAAGTTCAAAATTCAGTTTTGCACTCAACTGCAAGTTAGTTCAGATTGTCTGGTATTAGCATCTTCTACCACATTCATTATTTAGCATTTTGAAAAAAATCTCAATTTTGTTTTTTTGTGGATTTATTGCATGTCAATTTTTCACTGTATGCCACCTCAAAAATAATTTCAGAAATGTTTAGTACATAAATAATTTTTTAAAGTAGATACAACTACATTTACATAACAAACTTTTATCTGTGATCTTGCAAGACAGGCACACTAAGCATTTGCCGTACTCAAGAGCCTGAAAATGTGTGGCAATGCAGACACTGATATGACTGAAAATATTTCAGCATCTTACTTCAGAGGGACAGGCCGAAATATGTGCAAATTGTTTAAGAGGACAGTTCCCTAGTTATTTGGAAATTTCAATACATTCCTTAGAAACAGGCATCATAAATAAAGATGTGTCCCCTTGATTTATCATTGAGGATTTCCATGCTTCCTTTTGAATAGTAATTCCCGTTGAAAAAGCACTCATGTATAAACGTGCTGAAGCATATCCCGGGGTGGCAGTAGACTGTCACTTTTACAGATGCCATTACTAAAGGAAGTGGATAACTCATTAAAGGAAACACTGAACTAGAGAAAAAACAAAACAAACAAACAAACAAAAACTTCTAAAGCAGCACCAGACCCCAGGCAACGGCATCCAGTATTCATAAGGCCACTGAGCTCCGACGTGAGAGATGCCATGTGAGTGTTAGCACAGTAGCGGAGCTCGTAAGGCAACTTGTAATATTTTCAAAACTTATTAATGGCTGAGTTTAAACTGTCACTACTTCCAACTATCCAATGGTACTGAAGTCACACATGATCACCCGAACAGCACCCTGTGCTATTATAAAGGATGTTATTATACCTGTCTACAAACCTTACATTAAAGCTATGATTGTATCATAGACAGGTAAAAGTAACAAGCTATACAGAGTTCAACTGAAATATAATTGTAAAACCAATAAACAAATTAACCATGTCCAGTTATTATGACTGGTTAAAATAAAAGGGATAACTTAGTGTTAAGTGGGTACTTCACTCATGTCCAAGACTGTTCAGGAGCACAATACAGAAATATTCTCAGGACAAATATAATGAGGTCTACAAATATGTATTATTGGTGTAGTATAGAGACTTGTGATGGACTAATATTCCTTTGCAACCAATTAAGAGAGGAAATGGGGAAATCTAGTTCACTAGGTAGGACTGGTAGCTGCTTCTATTGCCTATTTTCACATTTAATTTCTTGCTTCTGGGTGGTATTGAGGTTTTGATATTGTACTGAAAACAGATTTTTTCACTGACAAAGAGTCTTCCAAAATAAAAGGAATGTTACCTTATTAAAGAAGAAAAATATTAGGGGGGTCCCTGGTGGTATAGTGGCTGGGCGTCGGTGCGCTCACCACTGTGGACTGGGTTCGATCCCTGCTCAGGGATCCAACCAAAAAAAAAAAAAAATCTTAAAAAAAAATGTATATGTAGCCTCCCACATACTCTCACATACTCTTTGCTCCTGCCAAGCGGGAGGTGACTCTCTCCATGCTCTCACTCACAGGGTTCCCTCTGCTTGGGATTCACGTCCTTCCAGGACCTCAGGGGTTGAAGTCCCAGACGCCCTGCGCTCCCCAGAGCCAGTGCCCCGATCTTGCCTTGCTCGTCCAACCAGCAAGGGAGAGAGGGAGAGTGGGAGGGAGAGTGGGAGGGAGAGAGGGAGGGAGGGAGGCAGGGAGGGAGGGGGAGGTGTGTGTGTGCATGCGTGCGCGGGGTGTGTGTGTG